>VUQR01023176.1:16125-43625 GCA_015108515.1 Hemichromis elongatus | reverse complement strand
TTTGTAGCGCACTATCTAAATGTTTTTTTGCCCCTGTGGTTTTTGTCATCTTACTATGTAGGGTTTCAGTGAGGTATGCAATGTAGCTATGGTGTAGAAGCACAAGTCCCCAGTAACACTAATTGTCTTTGACAGGACACAGAGATTCATATTTGTCTGCAGGGTTGTTTTGCTTTAGAATTGAGCAATTTAGGCGAGGCAGTCAGGAGAACTAGCTGTTCCAGCTGTTTGCTGTTCTTTAGGGTTTTCATTTTATAATAACCAGTGAAAGTGTTTGCTTGTCCCCTGCAGATTTCTGATCACATGTCCGTGAGTTTATTCAGCGGTACCTCTGCAGTGCTCACCTTCAGGTGTGAAAATGAAAGTGCCCAGCTTCTGCTTTCTGCCCTGTCTCATCATAATCAGCCAAAGGAAACAGTAAGATTACATCGTTTTTCAACTAAATATATGAAAAACATCGAGGAAGTTAAAATATTTCTCTGTAATATCGATCCTTTATTTGCAGCCTTATTTGAAGACTCAGGGAAAGTTTATCTCTGATGCTGCTGAAGACCTCCTGTGTCTGAGAGAGAGGAAGTTCCCTGCACTGACACATGTAAGACACTTTTAATAATCAGATGACTGTGTCTGAGTGGAAAAGTGACATTGAGTGAATCAAACAGCTGATTATATAAAGAGGAGCAGTTAGCTTAATATCCACCAGTGCGTTTGTGCACAAATAGCCAGTGGTTACTGTGTATAGAGCAACTAGCCAATTGCTTTACCTAACATAATCTACCATGCGCACGTAATGTTGTGTGGCAGAAGTCGGTGCACTCTCGGGAGGCTCTCCAGATGGTGAGAGTGGGGAAGAGGCAGGAGGAGTCGCCAGCACACTGGAAAAGAGGAGGTCATCCTAGCGGGGCACTGATGAGGCTTCAGCATAGAGTACACAAAATTGTGGAAGATTGGTTGGACTTTTATCGTGTGGCTGTCGGTACCTACACTCTCACAGCTTCCAAACATAGCCTCTCCTGCTTCTTTGACATTCCCACTGTTCTTCCCACGTGTAATAAAACTGCAACAGCTGGTTGTGTTAAATTCAAGACAATCTGACCTGGTCGGAGCTGCTTGGAATAGTTCAATGAAGCAAAAAGTTACAGGATCACTTCATCCTGCAAACTCGACATTATTGAATAGTTCCATGAGGATCTTGTTCACGGTCATTCGTGCAACTCTGTATCTGCATTTCTGAGTGACCTCTTCCTCTCCTTCAGGTATCGAGTGTCCTGACTCGAAGCGGATGCCAGATGCCCCACCGAGGACCAGGGCGAGAAGAGAGGCACAGTTAGCTGCTCTGCCCTCGGTGAAGTTACCTGAACGAGCAAATGCTAACCCAGTCCAGCCGGAGGAGAGCAGACATGAGTTTCGGGAGCTTCACGGGCACCTGTCGCCATCAGTCGAAAGAGCGCTGGACCCTTCCGTTATGCTGCGCAGGTCTGCGTAACTCCAAACAACGTTATGCTAGGAAGATCGGGTCGGGACACTTTCCAGCTTTTTCAGGAACTATTCCACCTCAGATGTATTTCCACAACTGCTGGAAACAAGACACATGGCACCTGATGGCGCTCTGTAAATTCACTGGACAAATGCCTCCGCTAGTCTCACAGAGATTAAATTAAACATTACACAGTTTTCAGTTTTAGACATTGGCTTCCTGACATACAGCTCTGCTAGACGACATCTAGAAAAGTTCAGTGCTCCACAGGATGTGTGAAAATGATGTGACATACAGCGGTATCAGGATGTTTGTCTTCTGGATAACTGAACCAAGTAAACATGCTAAAGAGAATTTATGTATATTATTGATTTATCCAGGTAAAAGTCTCACTGAGATTTTAAAATATGTTTCTTCCTGTCAGACAGATGAGAGGGTAGCAGAGACAAAAATGACAACACTGCTTTACAGTGTAAAGATTACCTGCTCAACCAGCAAGTAATAACGGCACCTGCTTTAGTTATTCTTGAGTGGCAGAAGCAGAAACACATTGCGGAGCAGTTTCAAGTGCTGCACTTGTGTTACACTTGCACTAGATCTTTGCTGCATTATTGAAAGGCACACTAAAGAACCATTTAACTTTTTTGACCTTTATTTGTTAGGACACCTAAAAAACCTAAAAAGGAGAAACGCAGACTTATACAGATAGGACCCCTTCGGATTTATGGGAACATCAAACCAGAGTAAGACCAGACACTCAAGTTTGATGAAAAAAGTAATTTGCTACATGTTTTACTAGCCTTATAAAACATCAGATTCCCTGTCTCCCAGGTCAGTGACGCCTCTGAATTATCCTGAACTGCAGATGTCTGCTGTCACCCACCATCCTACAGTGGCACCGTTCCCACCCTCTGTCCCCCTCACAGTGTGCCCGGATCTACTCAGAGCAGCACTGCAGGGGGAGGGGCAGCAGAGGAGGTGCTGCTGCAGCACTGAACTAATGCCGGTAGTGACAGACCTGGAGTATGATGCTTTCATTATGGGCCAGCCTCCACACAGTCAACAGATCCTTGTTGTGTGTGTGACTTACCCACGTCACCCTGTCTTCACGCACGCAATGCCCAGTCAGGACTCGCTGGAGAATCTTTACAGGAGGAAGAACAAACACAGAACATCGCCTTGCACTCAGGTGTCAATCTAGGCACAATAAGAGCTATGTTAATGATACTGAGACACATTTTCAAGGAAAACAGTGTTGCTTAGAGTCAGTCACATTCAGTAATAGGTTGATTTTTTTTGTTTTCTTAAAATCCAGTGTCAGATGGACTCTTTTCGTGTGGTGAGGTATGAAATGGAAATGGAGAGTCCCTTCTACGAATCCAAGAACATCCTGCTGCGCCAGCGACACGGAGCTGTTCCCGGCATGGTCCTGGTCAGTAAGCCCACTGCAGATTTGCCCAAAAGCTGCATGCGATGCAAAGTGCATACCTTCATGGTCCCCACAGGGTGGCAGCAACAAGCACCATCCTTCCACTACTTTCTCCTAATGTACAAACATTCATTTAAAAGTATTAAATGTAGACTGATAGAAAATCCAAAAGGGAGCTCTAATGACAACTGCTCCAGTGACCTTTGCTTACGGATAATAAACCATCCTTCACTCTGCAAATTAAACATAACTGTCTACATTATAGTGACACGACACACTGTCAGCACTTCAAAAAATTTAGGTCAGCAGGTCTTGCTCCGAAACTCTGAAAGCACAGACATTACAAATAACAGGATGTGGTCTCACATCAACGCCAAACTGTGTTGAAATCTTTAAAAATAGCCTCATGTTTTGTTGTGAAACATTGTTGTAAACCACTTATCTGCAAAAAAACCCTCCCTGCTGCTTTTTTCATATGGGGAGGGTAAAAATAACTGCAGTGTGGGACTGCAGAGGCGTTTTCTTCCATTTCAAGACGTGTAATGTACTTTTTATTTTCTCATGTGATAGATGTATATCAGAGGGAAGCCGCTGTTTGCAGGCTACATACGCAGCGATCACAGCTTCTCTGCCAGGGACCTTGAAAAGCAAATCTCCAGAAGCAGAAAAGACTACAGATTAGGTGTGATTCTCCCTTCAGATTACAAGTTCAGGTATTTGTCTACAATCCCCTTTGATTTGATGTCCTGTAAGCCAGTGAATCACATCAGTTATTGAGTACTGGAACACAAAACCACAAATAACAGAAGTTGGCTTACTGGTGTTCTTCCGATCTTTGCACACAGTGATCCTGTGAACACTCCTCCTGTGGCTACAGACACAGCACTAACCTGAGGCGATGACGTCACACCGAGTCCTTCAGAGAAAATTCTTCTGTGGAATAAAAAAAAATGAAACTAAAACATTACATGATGGCCGAGTCCTTATTTCCCTTATCATGAATGCCTTCACTTTCACTTCTTTAAGATATGTAATTCCTCTGCAGGGATGGGAATCACACTGCATCATTCCAGAAACAGACCAAAAAGCGCTCCAGCATTTCCTTGTCTTGTCACACACTTGATATTCCTCCATGAAATAAACCATGGATCGGGGGCATTCAGTGATGAGTGATTGAGTTTTGACTTGGGCAAATAAACATAGCAAAAAAATGCACTTTTTTTTTTTTAAATCAACAAGTAATCCAGGACTTTATATTTAATCCTTCTTATTCATCATGTCAAGCTGTCAGTCATCTGACTGTCCTTGTGATACTTCCTGTAAAAAAACAAACAAAAAAAACCTAAATGCAAAATCGACGCTGACACAAGGAGGGAACTGATGGGAAAAGTTTTTTTTTTCCCTCAAGTATTTCTTCCTCTGCGTAAAATATACAATACAAAGGAGCTGCTGGCTTCCTCGCATAGTTCTGGCTTCTTAGTCATACTATTAATTTTAGAAAAGATGATGTAGGCGGAAAGATATGCGTGCATGGCATCTCGCAAAATTCCTGAGCAGTCATGAGCAAGTATTAAATCTTACTACAAGTCAGTGTTTATTGTTGTCGTGTGGAGAAGATCGGGGTTTACACTGTGATAACTCATAATAATGCTAATTTGTGAAAGATTTGGATACAAAGATTGACTTTGGCCGTCTGTGGCTCCTGGGGGGCCCCTAGTGGATCGTCCTCGGAAATAAAAAGGAAGCTCGCGGCTATTGGCTGGTTACGTATCGCAGGGCACCCGGCAGCTGGTGCGCCTCCACAGGGAAGAACTTGTTTGCGGCTGGTTCACGTGTGCCGCTCGGGTTAAAATCAAAGAAAATGTCGATTATTTGACACATTACGAATCGAAGATCGGAACTTTATCCAGACATGAAGGGCTTTTGTCTGTGGGACTGATTTATTTATTTGTTTTAATATAAGGACCGGAAAACAATAAAGAAAGAAAAACAGAAGCGAAGTGAGTGGAGCGATGATGAACTCAGGTAAGTTCCCGGTTCGACTACTTTTCTGGTTTATAAGTTATAAAACCCGATCAGGAAATAGTAGATGCTCAGAAAAGATGTACTACTTCACTGTAGTTTAACATATTTTTTCTTTCTATCTTTCCCTACACAGTATAAATCTTACCTGTTTAGGTTTAACCTGCTTGGTATTAATTTAAACAGCATAGCTGTAAATAAAGTTACATTCGTTTATCTTGAGTTTTGTATTAATGTTGTGTTTAGTTCAAACTGTGTCTTGTTGAACAGGGAAATATTTGCTAACAACGCCTTGAAAACCTGCCTGTCAACACGGTAGCATTTTACTGCTTTAGAGCCATTAGGATAGTTTACACTCCTGTGCCCGCCCCCCCGTTACCTGCCTCCTACTCTTCATCTCATTTAGATTACAGTCATTTCGATGCTGTTTTCATTGAGACTCAGAGAAAATAACTTTACCTCAAATTTCCACTTCATAGCTTTCATTTCTCTGTTCCCAGGCATGCATAAGCCACCTGTGGCCCCTAAACCAAAGCTGCCTTACTACGAAAGTCCAGGGAAATCTCCTTTGGTTCCCAGAAAAGGTGGCCTCTCACAACCATCTCCTGGCACGCAGAGGAAGTTGAAACCGGCTCTAGCTCCCAAACCCTGCCCCTCCAAATTCAATGCTACAGTTGAAGAGCGGCAACCTGCCTGGATGAGCCCGCGTCAGACATCTGCGTCAGATACCCCCCAGACCGTAGGTCGTCTTGCCTCCCAAAATGGACTGCAGAGCAAAAAGCCTGACTGGGATTATGTTGTTCCTATTTGTCTGTGCAGGAGTGACAACTGCACGTGTGTCAGAAACACGGCAACAAGCAGAGAAAAACTCGAGAGAGATTCAAAAACACCACAAAAGGGCAAAAGCGAGGAAAACAGAAAAACTGTTGCCAATTCTCAGGACACCCGCAAACATAGCAGAGAGAAAAAAGAAAGTGAACAGTGCAGAGAGACGAACGCCTCTCCCACCCACACCCATCTCACTCACTATCAGTCTGTTGAAGATGCACATGCTATTTACCAAAATGTAGACACTAATATCTTCTGTCCTAAGGTGGCTTTTCGGACGAGTTCTCCTCACAGATTGCAGGGCAATGAGGCAGATGAAGAAATACTTGAAATTGTACCTGGACGAGTACCAGAGAAAGATGCTCTCAGTGTGCCACAACCCAAAATAATCCCAGCTCCCCCTAGGAAGCCCGGCCCTGTCCCTGTACCACGGAAACCCAAGCAAGCTGTTCAGGACTACCAGGAAAAGGTTGAGAAGGTGAGGAAAGACTCTGTATGCCAAGATGGCAGAGAAATAAACACCAAAAACGTGGCGGTGTCATCAGACGTGAAGGGCACATCATCGCTGTCTGTCAGTGCACCTGAAAGTGAAAACAAGCATCCAGTTCTTCCATCAGCGAGAGCTTGTCCCCCTCCAGCTCCTCCTCCAAAGAAAAAACCTTTTCTGTCTGAGCTCGAAAAAGTACTGAGCTCGGGTCCTCAGGCAATTGCAAAGGAAGTGAAAGGGGAACATCTCGATTGGGCCCGCGGCACTTATGAGATGGATTTCTCAGCGGAAAAGGATAATAAAAAGATTCAGAGAAAAGAAAGGGGTGATGAGGAGGAAGCTCGTGGCATTTTGCATAGCCAGGCGGCCATCAGCCAGCCTGTTGCCACAGTGGAGGAAAATAGGATGGGTAAAGTACCTCCAAAGAAACCCCAGAGAAAGAAGGGCCCAATGATGCTGAACCAGGACAAGGGATTCTCTGAGGAGAGAGCAATGAGGGAGTTTGAAGGAGATGGGAAAAAGAATGCCCATCATTTGGTGAAGGAGAGACCGGTTAAGGAGCTGCCTCTGCCTTCCAATGACAAATCAAGTGGTAACCATCCAGCGGCTAAAATCAATAGGCATTCGCGCTCCAGCCTCAGCAAAGCCAAGTCTTTCTCCGTTGCTGACGTCATTCGCTCTAAAAAAGTACAGAAGACAAATTCTTTCCGGAAATTGCCCTTGAAATTCTCAACGAGTGGGTTACCCAGGCAGACGGAAAGAGAGGTCCAGTTACCAGACTACACTGCCGATGATAATGAACTAAGTGTTGACAACGACGAAGACCTATGGCCGAACTATCCCGAACGTAAATTCTCCGCTCCATTTACCGAGTTCGAGCAAAATGTGGACGGATACGATGAAGGAGAAGTTGCCCCATTTGAGGACAGCCCTGTGTATGAGGAGATATTAGACCACGTCAATGTGGAAAATTCAGGGTCACATCCTCAGGCCCCCTACTCGCAGCCTAAATCATTGCAGAGCTCAGTTTACACTGACCCACAGGGCTTATACTTAAACCCTGACCCCTCAGAGAGCTCGGTGTATGATAACGAGGGCATTTATGAGGAGCAGGAGCCATATATGTCCCTGGAGAAAGACCACCAACAGACACCAGCACTCTTTGACAGGTAGACCTGAGATACTCAACAACCTCTTAACCTGGTTGTTTTTTTTAAACAGCATATTATTCATTGTGTCTTGAAATTAGAGCTGAAAAAAAACAAAAAAAACCCAATCATTCACCTGCAAAATATGTTGCTGATGACAAAGGGCGAAAGGGAAGAACGGAGAGAGGGCCTTCACATTGTTTGTTTTGCTTATTCCTGTCAGGGTAGTTTGACAGGTATGGTGTGCTTGCATAGCCTTGACACAGTGACTTAGACTACACAAGTTTAAAGAATAAACATGTTATTATTAAAGGCAGAGACAATCTTTAGCCTAGAAGGGAAGAATACTTACTGTATCATTGCAATGCATATTTATGTGGTTTAAGAAGAGCTTTTTTAGTGTCATGGTGTTTGTTTGCATGTATCTGGTGTTAGGAAGGCACTAAAACCACACCTGTTTCTCTTCTGAAAGGCTCAGTTCAATAGAGTGGAGGTGATGGAGGATATGAAACCTTTTATCAGAACTTAATATCAGACTTTTTTTTTAATAATGATGGTTAGATTTGTTTGTTTTCAAACCAAAAACCTACAATCCCAAGTATAACTATCCAATACTAAAATCTATATGTATATTTATACTGTTAGTGATGTGTGCATTAGGGGAACAAAAGGAGTTTCTGGGCTTTGGTCACAAATGTGTGGCTGGCAATGTGCTTATGCTTCTCACAAAATTCCCATCAGACTCATGAAGCGTGTCCACTGGCCAGTTTTGTGCTGTAGTGACTTAGAATAATCTGCAATCTACATCCCGTGATCAACACTAAGATGTAACGAAGAAAGTGATCGTGATGCTTTAAGTTAGAAGTCTGCACTACTAAAGTAATAAATAAATAAGGGGTGAGGAAATGGAAACGGTGTCAGAGGAGGAAGCGACAAAAGCAGCAACACCATTTAAAACTGTTTCTCGGCCTTCAGATAACAGAGCTGATGATGATTATTTTCCTGGAAATGGTAACTTTGGTTTAAAAATCAAACAAAAAAAACAAAAAGAAAAGACTTGGCATGAACAGACCAAAACAAAATGAAGGAAGGGGTGTCTGCTCTATCGGCCCAAGATAAAAAGTCACTTACACTTAATGAAAATCCTCCGGTATCCTTACGATACTGCCAAGCATCATCCTATCATTCATTTCTAGGAATGATAACAGGTAACCAACCAAGATAAGATATACTTAAATAATCATAGTAACCGGGACACTTCCAAATGTTTCATGTGTGAAGGATGAGTTGGTTTTTTTTTTGGGCTTTGAATCCATTTGTTACAGTACAGATGCCTTATACTATATGTTAAGTCACTGTCTACTCTCGCTCTCATTTCGTTAACGTTTAATTCCTTGTCATTAAATTAATTCTGTTAGTGTTTTTTTTCTTTTTTTTCTGTCATTTTGGAAAACTGTAAATAATGGCAAATGAAAGTGTTATTGTGGCACAGTGT
Organism: Hemichromis elongatus; assembly: GCA_015108515.1. Classification (NCBI taxonomy): domain Eukaryota; kingdom Metazoa; phylum Chordata; class Actinopteri; order Cichliformes; family Cichlidae; genus Hemichromis; species Hemichromis elongatus. The sequence goes on along the minus strand of VUQR01023176.1, from coordinate 34,739 downwards.
TGTGCTAGTCAGCACTGTCACCTCATAACAAGAAGCTAATGAGTTTGAATCCTCGGGCCGGCCGGCCGGTCTTTCTGTGTGGAGTTTGCATTTTCCCTCCAGGTACTCCACCTTTCTGCCAGAGTCCAAAGACATGCAACTTAGGCTATTTAGGGATTCTAAATTGGCCATAAAGTGTGAATGTGACTGGTTTTATTGCAATGGATGGATGAAATAATCATGGTTATCAACATTATTATTGGTAGTAGTAGTAAAGTTTTCAGCTGTGCTTTCTAAGACATCCAGGCCTAAATTATTTGTTCCTGAACATGTTCTAATTTTGTTTGCAAATTGTGAACAAATTCAGCCGAGAAAATATCACAGATTTCTGTTTATGTACAGATTTGTGTGTTTGCGCCGCTAGATATTGCACCCTGTTTCTGCAGATCTACATACATTCATCCTAAGAGGCAGGTTGGTGATGAATGGAGAAGCTTTTACTTTTCACTTTTTGCACTTTGGTTGAACTGACCCCTTTTTTTTTTTTTTTTTTTTTTTTTGGGTTTTTTTTTTTTTTTTTTTTTTTTTTTTTTTTTTTTTTTAATTTTAACTTTAAAATATTTAGAAAATGAAACCATATATTATTTAGCACAAGCTGAATACCAGAGTGTCCACTTTCGTTCTCAATTGGTGCTTCAGTGTGTTCAGTTTCGTATTAGTGGTGTTTTGCCTTGTAGTGGTGTGATTCACTAACCCGCACTCCTCCTTGGATAAGTCTGATGTGAAAACGAAAGCGTGGTAGGTCAAATTGAATACAAGAACATTAAATTTGTCTTCTTTATTTTTTTCTTTATCTCTTTTTTTCCCCCTACTTTAAAGGTGCCAGCAGTGTCCCTGCCTTCTTTTCAGAGGATGACTCTCAGTCCAATGACTCCAGTGATTCAGACAGCAGCAGCAGTCAAAGTGACGACGTTGACCAGGAGACATTCCTTTTGGATGAGCCTCTGGAAAGGACTACTAACGCATCACATGCTAACAGTGCAGCTCAGGCTCCTCGCTCCATGCAGTGGGCTGTGAGAAACACCCCCAGTCAAAGGGCACCAGGAAGCGCTCCCTCCAGCACCTCAACACCAGCCGGTTAGCAAATGTCCACCTGCTTAAGCAGTTTTCATTGAAAATGTAAAAGGTCTCAGAACTAATGTTTTCCCCCCTCCACAGCAAGCTCCACAGGCCTGATATATATTGACCCCACCAACCTGCGGCGCTCAAGTGCAATCAGCTCCAGCGCTGCTGCAGCGGCGGCAGCTTTGGAGGCCAGCAACTCCAGCAGCTACCTGACGTCTGCCAGCAGTCTCGCCCGCGCCTACAGCATTGTCATCAGGCAGATCTCAGACCTCATGAGTCTGATTCCCAAGTATAACCATCTGGTCTACTCCCAGTATCCAGCTGCTGTCAAGCTCACCTACCAGGATGCTGTCAACCTGCAGGTATGATGGCTTGGAGTCTTTAAGATCTGCAGGTGGAGTTTACTTTGATTAATCTATACAATTAACAGTGGAGTGCTAACAACAACAGCTTACTTCCTGTCCAATAAATATAGAATACTAAAGCATACCACAAATACTATTTAGTGCTTTTTAAAAGGAATGCAAAACAAAATTTCGAATCAGGCCAATTTTGTGTGTAAAGAGTGAAATGTTTGTTGTGTGATTCAGAACTATGTAGAAGAAAAGTTAATTCCCACCTGGAACTGGATGGTGTCCATCATGGATTCCACTGAGGCTCAGCTGCGATACGGCTCAGCCCTGTCATCTGCTGGAGATCCCGGTCACCCCAGTCACCCGCTCCATGCCTCCCAGCACTCAGCTCGTAGGGAGCGCATGACTGCTCGAGAGGAGGCCAGCCTCCGCACTCTGGAAGGACGCAGGTAAACTTTTACACTTAATGTGCTTAATTAATTAATTTAACTCTTTTTTTTATAACTTACTCTTACGTGATGCAAACAAATGATTGCTTCCCACACTTAATTTAGTATTTGTTTTAGGAGGGCAGCCACACTGCTAACAGCTCGTCAAGGCATGATGTCTGCACGCGGTGACTTCCTGAACTACGCCCTGTCACTGATGCGCTCCCACAATGATGAGCACTCCGATGTGCTTCCGGTGCTGGACGTGTGCTCGCTGAAGCATGTTGCTTACGTTTTCCAGGCTCTTATCTACTGGATCAAAGCCATGAATCAGCAGACCACCCTGGACACACCACAGATGGATAGAAAGAGGTAAATGTAGAAAAAAATAGTAGAAAATGCTAATTCAGGATTTACACAGAGGCTGTATACTTGTGAAACATGTTATTACATCATAACACAGTAGACTTTTTAATATCTAAATTAAGCAGATATGAGGATCCACGGTAAAAGAGACTAGCTTCAGTGTGACTGTCAGTGACTTTTTTGCAGCTGATGTGTTCTAGACGCACCTGCTTCTGGTCATTTCAAAACATGCATGTCTCTGATTTTGTAGCCCCTACGAGAGTTTGTGTCATATTATGTTCAAATGTTTAATAAAAAAGTGTATCGCACACCTACCGACTAGTGAAGATTGTGTTGTTTCCACATCATTGCTTTCCTCCTGAGCTCCAAAGAACCATTGAATGGCTTAAAGGCTCTGGAGGTCCCTGTATATGCATGTGAATTTGTGTCAAATAGTTCACTGAACTTGGACACGCACAGAGTGTTTTCCTCCATCATGCAATAGAAATGAATGAGTTTCAGAGCACAGTGCTGTGCGTGGCATGTCCTATGTGAAATGGGCCTTTAAGCTTATATAAACTGCTGTTAGGAGCAAAAAAACAGTTAATTCACAACAACAGGGTGCAAATTACATTTGTTTTATGGGCCTTCAGAATAAATGTAAGTTTAACACAATGTTTATCCTTTGTAACTTTCTCTTGTAGAAATCGAGAGATTTTGGAGCTTGGGTTGGACAATGAAGATTCTGAGCATGAGAATGATGAGGACACCAATCAGAGTAAGGCACAAAAAATAAAACAACTAAATGATAACTAAATTATATTATTTATTATGTTATAACTAAATTATTATAGTCAGTGCATAATAAAGATCAAAGAACGGCATAGTCGTTTTAAGACCTGCTGTGTTTCTTTTTTACTCCAGGTTCAACACTGCAGGACAAGGATGAGGACCCAGTTCCAGCTGAGACGGGTCAGAACCACCCCTTCTTCCGTCGCTCTGACTCGATGACATTCCTGGGCTGCATCCCACCAAATCCCTTCGATGTTCCTCTGGCTGAGGCCATCCCTCTGGCAGACCAGCCCCACCTCCTGCAGGTCAGATTTGCTGCCAATGTTAAACATTGCCCAACCTCCTTACATGTCATTTTAAGTATTCTTTATGAGTCATCTTGGCTGTGTGATATTGCGTTTTTATTCCTCTTGTTCTCTGTGTGAACTCCTTCAAGTATCACTACATGCCAGCGATATTTGGCAGCAAAGAAAACGACAATGCTATCTAGAGAATGTAAAACACTTTAGAAGGAGAACACCATTAGTAGTTAGACTTGAACTGTTACATTTAGCTGCCTTCATGTTATAGAATGGCAAATCAGCCTTTACGATTTTAACTACATCTTGCCTTTTCTTTAACAGCCTAATGCCAGAAAGGAAGATCTGTTTGGTCGTCCCTCTCAAGGCCTGTACTCTTCCTCTTACATGGCAACCAAAGGCCTGGCTGAGGCAACCATGGACAGGAACTGCCTGGAGGTAAACATGGGCTCCTCTCTACCCTCCCCCTCTCAGGTATACCACTCCTCTTCACCGTGCTATCACGCTGGCAGTTGTGTTCTAATATCCATGCATGACCAATCTCCCTGAAATACTAAAGTACTGCAGACTTTCCAGTAAAATTAACTTGACTATTCAGGATTCATTATCTCTTCGTACTATTTGATTTATGAAAGAACGGGTACGTTGGGTAGTGTTCTTGTGTTCATACAAATGTGGATATTGGAGCACAGTTTGTATTCGGTGTCCCATTTCCATTCCGTTTTGGCCAACTGCCATCATGTTTAGACATGCACTTGTTCACATTACTAAAGGACACTTCTGACTCCTGCTCAAACAGATTCTGCCCACTAAGATGTCTTACTCAGCTAACCTGAAGAATGTGATGAGCATGGAGACAGGCCAGCGGAGCACTGAGAACCAGTCGCTGGCAGAGCAGGAGCTGGAGGCTTCCAAACCTGGCCCGTCACCCCACGACCTTGCTGCCCAGCTAAAGAGCAGCTTGCTTGCTGAGATCGGCCTCACTGAGAGCGATGGCCCTCCTCTGCCATCGTTCAGGTAACCAGTCAGTGCATTTATGGGGCTGATTTTGCAGAGGGAACTGGCCTTGGTCTCAGCAGCTTGACATGAAATGGTGTCACCTATAGATGTTTGTCATGCCATTAATAAAGCCTCTATACTTACATTGAATAGGAACTTTATTATTAGCATATGTAACACCTACATGTTGCTGTGAAAACTGTTTTTCTTTGTTTGAGAGCAACAATTTAATTATAGATATTGAGTTTATGAAAATGAGGATAAAAGTTTAAAATAGTGTTTTTTGTGTCCTCTGTCCAGACCTCACTGCAGTTTCATGGGGATGATGATCTCACATGACATGCTACTGGGCCGTTGGCGTCTGTCCCTGGAGCTTTTTGGTCGCGTCTTCATGGAGGATGTTGGAGCTGAACCTGGATCGGTAAAAAAAAAAAAAATATGTGTGTATGTATATGTATGTACATACATATACATGCAGATACACAAAACATGCATTGTAACTGAACCTTCATACTGTGTACTTAATTTGAATGGAGCTCGTCCCTGTACAGTTTTGTACTTGATGTGTTCTTAAGTGAAATGCTGCTTGGAGTAAAATAAGCTGGTGTGCGGCGATGAGCCAGGAGTAGCTGGGACTGGTCGATGGTTTTTGCCGTCGTTTTAACGCCAAAATGAATCATACAGACTTTGAAACTCAAACACTGCACTGCTACTATAGCATATGAAACCTAATGTAACTTTAACTGACATCATTTTTGTTTCCTCGTTGTTTTGAACCAGATCCTCACAGAGCTCGGCGGCTTTGAGGTGAAGGAATCCAAGTTCCGTCGGGAGATGGAGAAGTTGAGGAACCTGCAGTCCCGTGACCTGGCGCTGGAAGTGGACCGTGATCGAGACCAGCTAATACAACAGACTATGCGTCAGCTAAACACACACTTTGGCAGGCGTTGTACAACCACACCCATGGCAGTACACCGGGTGAAAGTTACTTTCAAAGATGAGCCTGGAGAGGGCAGCGGCGTGGCCCGCAGCTTCTACACGGCCATCGCTCTGGCCCTCCTTTCCAATGAAAAGCTGCCCAACCTGGACTGTGTTCAGAGCGTCAGCAAGGGCATGCAGGCCAGCAGTACGTGTCATCACGATTACAATTCAAGTATGACAATACATAGAAACTACTGCATACTGCATATTATGAAATTTGTGTTCATTATTACAATAAATGCTTTTTGTTTTGTGATGATGGAAGAAATCATTAAAGTAGCAACAACATAAGATACTTGGCAAACAAATTAACTTGCCCTGGTCGATTTGTTTGCACAGATCTAATGCAGCGTCTCAGGAACAGAGACCGGGAGAGGGAGAGAAGAAGCGGTGGGCTTCGAGCAGGATCTCGGAGAGACCGAGATAGGTAAAGTCTGTTTTGTAGCCTATATGACCTTTCTTTATATTTCGAGAAAATGTCTGCTAACCTGTTTGTGTGTTAACAGAGACTCAAGGAGGCAGCTGTCCACAGACACCAGGCCTTTCAGGCCGTCATCAGAGGGAAACCCCAGTGATGAGCCTGACCCTCTACCTGCACACAGACAAGCCCTGGGAGAAAGGCTCTATCCACGAGTCCATGCAATGCAGCCGGTAATAAATCATCAGCATCTACTAAAACTGTGTTTGTTTCAGGAGGAGGTGACATTTCTGACAAATAATAATCAGTTTTGAGAGTTTGTTTACACACAAAGCGAAGGAAACCCACATATTTTAGACACCACACTTCCTCTATCACTTCAGTGTTTAGTCTTTAAATTCATTTTAAGTATAGTAGTTGCAGTGTGTTGACCTTGAGTGATCCATAATGTTTTGCTTCCTTGTCTGCATTCATTATTTTTCCTTGATCATACTGAGGGGAGCTGTGTGTGTCTCTTTAGGGTTTCGCCAGTAAAATCACCGGCATGTTGCTGGAGCTGTCTCCTGCCCAGCTGTTGCTGCTGCTAGCTAGCGAGGATTCTCTCAGAGCCAGAGTAGAAGAGGCCATGGAGCTGCTCATTGCACATGGAAGGTAAGACAAATCACCAACACCACAGGTGCCTCTGTCAATAAACTGCTCATTTAGCTAACAAACGTGCCTGTTAATGAATATACATCCATCAAGAACAGTATTGTTTTCATATTAATACTCTGTGCCATTTAGCAAACTAATTATATTCTGTTTATCTTTCCCAGGGAAAACGGAGCTGACAGTATTCTGGACCTGGGTCTTCCAGAGGCTCCAGAGAAATCACAAGTGAACAAAATATATAACCTGTTTTCATTCTTTGTTAGTTAGTGCCTTGTTTTCTAACAATGTTTTAGCCGTATTTAGCAAAGTTGCTAAACCACGGCTAATTTGACACACTAAAATGACCTTTTTACCTTGGTGCTTAACAGAAACACTTGCACAACACAGATCATCCTAATACTAATGTATTATAAACACTGCCCTCCTCTGTTCCATAATTTTTAGCAGCAGGAGAACCGCAAACGTCACGGTTCTACACGCAGTGTGGTTGACATGGAGCTGGACGACCCAGATGACGGTGACGACAACGCTCCTCTCTTCTACCAGCCTGGCAAACGAGGCTTCTACTCCCCTAGACCCGGAAAAAATACAGAGGCCAGACTCAACTGCTTCCGTAATATTGGCAGGTAATAATAAAAAAAATCCAAGATTAACATTGTTTGTTTGGATAAAAATTAAATTCAAGAAGGAGAAAGTTTTATGAAATCAGCCGCGTCTTTAGCAGAGTATGAAACGATGTGTTTTTCTGTGCAGGATACTGGGCTTATGTCTGCTGCAGAATGAACTCTGTCCAATCACACTGAACAGACATGTCATCAAAGTTCTGCTTGGTAGGAAGGTAAGTGGAAAATGTGCCTATTAAAAAATGCACCTGCTGCATAATGCTTGGTCCTTAAATAATTAAATAGCTAAATATTCTTTCACTGCAGGTGAACTGGCACGACTTTGCGTTCTTTGACCCAGTTATGTATGAGAGCCTGCGGCAGCTGATCCGCCATTCACAGGCTGGTGAAGCCGAAGCAGTGTTTGCTGCCATGGATTTGGCTTTCGCCATTGATCTCTGCAAAGAGGAAGGAGCTGGACAGGTAATGGACTTGGCTGTCAAACTTTAGCAGTATTGGATGCCACTTGTTCTGTTAATACTGCCAAATGTGTATGTGATATAAGGTGAAAAACGGCAGCAGCACATCTGAAAATCCCCTTTAAGATACATTAACAAATCTACAGGTGGTGACTTAAGTGAAACTTATGTTTCATTCTGCTTTGTTCAGGTTGAGCTGTTGTCTGGAGGGGTCAACATGCCAGTAACTCCCCTCAATGTTTACGAATATGTGAGGAGGTACGCAGAGCACAGAATGCTGGTGGTTGCTGAGCAGCCGCTTCATGTAAGTAACAGCGATTTTACTGAAACTTAACTGAATGCAGATTGATGCTTTGTGAGTCATCAAAATATGTATTCACACCGGCTGTCTTTGATAGGCAATGAGGAAGGGCTTGCTCGATGTACTGCCCAAGAACGCCTTAGAGGACTTAACAGCTGAAGACTTCAGGCTGCTGGTCAACGGCTGTGGAGAGGTCAATGTCCAGATGCTTATTAGCTTCACCTCCTTCAACGATGAGTCTGGTATGTTGATCTGTCAACATCTCTTTATGTCCATCTTAGTAATAAAGGATTTACTATTGTATATTTGACTGGCATACACTGACCCACTACTTATTGATTCAACAGGGGAAAATGCAGACAAACTTCTCCAATTTAAACGCTGGTTTTGGTCCATAGTGGAGAAGATGAGCATGACTGAGAGACAAGATCTGGTAAGTCTGTTCCCATCTTAATTAGGAATTCTTTCCATTTCCATACCTTGGCTGTGGGTATCCGCTGATCAGATACCAGTCTGAAATTAAAAAGCCTCGATGTACATGTACTTGGTTTCCTGTATATCAAGTCGTTTGTGTGCTCCTCAGGTGTACTTCTGGACCTCTAGCCCGTCTTTGCCAGCCAGCGAGGAGGGCTTCCAGCCGATGCCTTCCATCACGATCCGGCCTCCGGACGACCAGCACCTCCCCACAGCCAACACCTGCATCTCGCGTCTCTACGTGCCACTCTACTCTTCAAAACAGATACTCAAACAAAAACTCCTGCTAGCCATTAAGACCAAGAATTTTGGTTTTGTGTAGAAGTTCAACAAAGAAGAGTTTAAAAAAGGAAAAGAAGACAAACATGTTTACTGTTGTGTAATATTTACCTAGCTCCATTTTTGTAGATTTATTTTTTGTCTAAACGATTTTATGAAATTCGACATACTGTCGCCATCTCCCCGGGCGGTAATATGTTTGTGTTGTGAACACAAACAGCTTGTTATTTTTATTTCAGTTTTTATTGTTTATTTTTCTTTTGTGTTAATGAAGAAGAGGTATACGGTCCAGAACATTCCTGCATTGGCACTGTAAAATTCAAAGCCCACAGCTCTGCTCTATTGGCTTAAACCTTTGCTTCCCAGGAATTTGGCTTGACAGAAAGCTGTCTGCCGAAAACCCAGCCAAAGATGACAGCAGTAGAAATATTTAAGACACACTGTGACTATAAGTTTTTTGTTTTGTTTTGTTCTCTTCCTTCCCTAGAAACGTACTATCACTGACAGTTCACTGCTGCCTTTGTGGAAAGTCATTTTTTCTTGTACAGGGGGAGGAGGGAATTTCAAAATAAACTTGGATGCAAATACATTGTCATTGTTTGTGTGGTCTCTACTCATGCTAGTACTTACTAATGAAATGTATAACCTGACTACCAGGTTCATTAGTTTTATTTCATTAGTAGTTAATAAAATTATATGAGCTTACAAACCAAGGTTGTACATAAGAAGTATAGGAAGAGTAAATAACACCTGAAAAATCTAATGTTCCAAGTATCTAATGATGATAGTAGTGTCTAATGATACTTCCATACTAATGGATGTGCCAGAAAACGTGTCCCAAAACAGCATGTAAAATGCAGTGTTGCAAAAACACAAAATTTACCACGTGCATTATAATGTTGAATTAAGTTAACATACTCTTCTCAGGTCAAAGTTTAAAGTGTGTATTACGTTAAACAATGCATGCACGGTAAAATTCAGCTAAAAAATGGCAGAAATTTATTGGGGGCTTCTACGAGATCAGTCTCACAATGATAGAACTCTATTATCAGGAAATTCTTCAGCTATGTGAGATCTCTTTACAACAGACACACTTTCAGTACAGACTTATGTTATTATAGAGAGTATATCAACATTTTAGCTGTTACCTCTACAAGTTTAGCCGATTAGGTTTCTGCTCTTCACCAGCTTCAGATTTAGATTTATTCTCCAACTCTACACAAACAGCTTTGCATCATTCACAGTTAATCAAATAATCAAACATTTTCAAACAACACAAAGATTACGTGCTCATACGTTGTAGTGACTTCATGTGATTTAAGTTAATCCTACAGAAACAGTGTGGGTCCTCATGCCCTGAGCTGACTTAAATGGTTAAATGGCCTCCCCATGAGCTTCTCCAGAGGCCTGTTAATGAACGAATCATTTGATTCCAGGTTTTACATCTCACCCTGACCCAGGGTGAGATGTAAAACCTGCAGGACAGCAGCCCTTGAGGCCCGAGTTCCTCAGCCATGGATTAAAAAATATATACTGAAAATCCTTGCGATGTTCCTCCTTTTATTTTAGAATAGGCTCCTGTCAAGCTCAAACACTGTGACAAGGAATGCAAGACAACAGGAGGGAAAAGGATAAACTATAATTTATCCTTTTCCCTCCTGTTGTCTTACAGGAGGGACAACTTAACAACTAAGTTATAACTTGGAAAATATCATTAACCTAAAGGAATGTGCAGTTATTACAAGACAATAGTGTGCCCAAAGCACATACATACTCCAGTTCAACCAGGCAGAGAGTCTGAAAGTGAAAAACGGACTGCCTGCTTTTACAGATGAGCACATTGGGTCCAGGTGCAGCTAATCCAGCTACTTACCCTCCAGTCACCTCCCGTGGGACAAAAACCAAACACATTCTCAGTCACTGGTTTTACTTGGCCTCTTTACCATCAGGTGGATAGAAACCTGCTCTTGGCCTGTGTGAACTCTTTTTGAGTTTTTTTTTTTTAATCTCAACCACTATTTATTTGTCCAACTGCATGGAGCTGCAGAATGGTGTGTTTACACCTGTATTGCATTGTTTTTCTAAAAGTGTGTCATGAAATTAACCTAGAAGAAGAGCTGTGCAGCAAGTTTTACATTCGCTATACTATGCTTATACAGATTGTCAGTGATCCAGATCATGGTAGTCTAAAGGGCTGGACTTTTTACTTTTCTTGAAGACATTTCACCTCTCATTTGAAAGGCCTCTTCAGTTCTGAAACCGAAGAGTCGATTTACTTGGCTCCTGTGAAAAAATGTGCTTGTCTTTATCAGCTGAAGTTTCGGGTGAAACCACTGTGGGACTTTTGCCTCGCCTTATCATGTGACCTGTTGAGATCACCTGATGCAAGATGTGAATGGGGTTTGAGGCACCTTTAAACGAACCTCAAAACTGCATTGTAGGTGGCAGGCAGTTGGTGTGCTAAGCCTCCTCCTCTTTTCAATGTTGAAAACAAACTTTAACATTTTTCCTCTATTACTTTGCTTTTTTTCATTCATTTGTTTTTGTCCTTTTGATAACCTTTGTGCGGGGGAGCAGGTCTACGTTAAAGGTGTACTGGAAACATTTTTAAATGAGAACTTTGACCAATCAGCATAGAGAAAGTTGTAGCCCTGCCTATTTCAACGGAGCTGCAATAACCCATGTTTTAATGTCTTCCAATTATTTTGTGTGGGTGAAAATAAATAAATAAATAAAACCAGTGAGCAGTTAAATCGACCAGAGACTTTAAGTTATATCACAAAACATTACGATCTTGTAGGACCAAGGCAACGCAATCTATCGAAAATATAATCGAAAAGTGTAGGGAAATAATACACTGTGCGCCAAACTGACAAAGCACACAGTACGTGTGTGCAAATCTGTACTTGAAATAAAAAAAACTATAAAAAAAATTAAAATTCAAAATGTATTTTTTTTTATCAATAATCAAAGACTGCTATAACACGTAGCCGTAATTCACAACCCGGAAACTCGAGTTTACGACTGTCGTGAAGGCAGCGTGGCTCTTCCAGTCTGAACGGAGCCATATGAGGTGAACCTGCTTTACTCGCGCTCACACTGGACTCATTGTGGTGGTCAGCTAACGGTAGCAAATTCTTATGATGATATCAGTTAGCTGAATTAGTTTAGCCAGCGCAGTGCTTTCAACATTTCGCTAGCTTGCTTGGCTGATCGGCTTGGCTAATGTTGCTGGCGGATGAATTCGTTGATTTTCATAATGTCGAAATCGTTCCGTTATTTTTAGCTAGCACTGCATGCTAGCGCAGCTAATAGTGGTAAGCAAAGCGTGACTAATCGGTCTGTTAGAAACAGGAGGAATGGAGCAGTGGCAGGACGCGGCCTCTCGGCAGGTCAGCCTGCTTACAGATCGTGTGAATGAACTGTTGTCCAGAGGTCTGGAGCTACTGCGCTCCGAACTCGGCGTGGATTTGGGGCTAAAGCCGGAGCTCATTCCGCCATGGATGATCCTTTTGCTGGCAGGTACCGGGCTGCTGCTGCTGGTCGCTCTGTGGGCCTCAGTCTGCCGTGGTCTTTTCAAAAAGCGTCCCGTTATGAGCCACGCGGACGACGGGATTGAACTAAAGCGAGCTGTCGGTAAACCCACAAAATCCGAAGAACCGAAGAAAAAGAAGAAGAAGGCGGAAAAGGCACGTAAAATGAAGTTCGTTTTATTTTCATCGTTTCCCTATAACGCTAGCAGGGCTAGCTGTCAAGCTAACGCCACTGTGACAACTAAATCTCATGTCATGGCTTAAACAAGCTTCAGCCTAGTGTTCTGTCCGGCTATCCTGTTAATGGTTGGCGTTTTATGCATAAGTAACAACGTTATAACTTTTAATGACACTCATCTTTTTTGAATGACCTTTCTAGAAATCTCAGCCAAATGGGAGAGCTATCGCTGAGCCACAGGAAGAAGCCGTAGCGTCGGAAGAGAGAGTGCCACATCACCAACCGCCCCCACCAGAAGTCAAGCCTGAGAAGATTGCTGAGGTAATTTAAAAATCGTGCCAGAATCACACGCTGTTAGGACTCGAACGAATGGATTTTTCAATTTGTATGTATCTACTACAAACATTGTCTTTTGTAGCATTTCCTATCATTCGCGTTATTCCTTCGACGTCTTTACTGAATGTAGTCAAGGTACGGGGAAAAACATTTTCGCCCTTTCACTTTCCAATGACGCAACCAGCCACTGGGTATTGGGTTACAGTCTTCAGCTGTCATATGCAGCACAAATGTGGAGATGTTCGCTGTCTTGTCACAGCAAATAGAGTTATCTTCTGAAGACCACAGTATAAAAGTATTGGTGACCCTGAAGGTTCTGCAGTCAGACATGGAATCATGCAGGAGATAAAGTAGTGCTCACGAAAAGTACATGTAAAAGATTTAGGTACATTGGATGTAGTTTCACTTATAAATAGACGAAGCCTGAGCCTGCTGTTCAGCATGGTTCATTCAGCATGTGGTCGCTTGCCCACTTCTCGATGAATCGTATGTTCTGCGTGTTATCTACACCTTTCTGATTCTGTAAACTGTCATACAGCCTTGTGTGTTTGTCTTTGTCAAATATACTGGCTTTTGTTACAACTTTATGTCCACTCTTTGTTTTCCAGGTGAAGAAGTCAAAGAAAAAGGCGAAACAGGCTGTGAAAGAGACCAAGACAGTGACTACAGATGGCAAAGAACCAGAAGAAGGTAAAATGTTCTGAATCCTGTCATCATTTAGCTGTTTTTAAAGTGATAATCTGGTATTATCTGTGGTATTTGACAGAGGCTGTTTTAGTTTGTTTAGCTTACCTAAAGACATACCCAGTGACCTGGCCAATGAACCACAAAGGGAATAATTAACAGTGTGGGCTTGGTTACATACAATTAGTGCCTGACAGAGAATATGATCCGTTTGAGGTTATTAGTAAAATTCACTTGGCCTCAAATCTACATTCAGTCCTTCGCCCTGCTTAATCTGTACTTTTTTTTTCCCCCCTCCTCGCTAATCCCGTAATGAACTCCTGTAGTATTTTGTGACAAATTTTACACTGAACTTAGTGCTACTTTACAGGCACGTGGGAGACCAAGGTCAGCAACAAGGAGAAACGAGAGCAACGCAAGAAAGATAAGAGCTCCAGCGATGGCTCTGCCAGCCCCGGTGGAGGGGGGACACCTGTGAGTGTTCCCACAGAGCAGCCCAAGGCTTCCACAGCACCTGCACCTAGCAACCAGAAGAAGAAAAAAGGTATCTCTTAAAGCACAGGTGTCGAACGCCAGGCCTTGAGGACCGCTATCCTGCAGGTTTTACATGTGTCCTTGATCCATCACAGCTGATTCAAATGGCTAAATTAGCTCCTCAACATGTCTTGAAGTTACCCAGAGGCCTGGTAATGAATTAGTCATTTGATTCAGGTGTGTTGACCCAGGGTGAGATCTAAAACCTGCAGGACACCGGCCCTCGAGGCCTGGAGTTCGACACCCCTGTCTTAAAGTGTCCTTTCTGCATTTAAAGATTTCTTTTTTAAGAACTTCACCCAAGATCCTGTAGACAATTACGGAAATGTTGTTTCTGTATATATTGTTGTTGCCCTTCCCTTGTCTCTCAAGGCCAAAACAGTCTGTGAATACAGGCATTATGGGAATTGCATTGAGTCTCGAGTGAGTTTTCTCTGAATTGTTTTTGCAAGGCTTTTTGTTGATCTAGTTCTCTCTTCTCAGGAGAATCCACAAAAGTGAAGCCTGAGAAGGTTGAGGCTGTTGCCTCTAAAGGTAATTATCAGTATGAAATTCTGAAAAGCAAACAGTGATATTAGTACATACTAGAAGTAAATTACAGCGAAGTCTGGGTTGATGTGTTGCTAGCCTGCCAAGTGGCATGTGGAATCAACTGTTTGTCTCTTGGTATTAGTTAACAGCAGCAATGCAGTGAAGGTATCCTCTGCTGTACCTGATGTGGCGGTAAAGATTCCTGCTCAAACTGTTGCTCCCATGACGGTCTCCACCGCCAGTACCACCAGCAGGGAGCCACCACTGTGGAAGACGGGGATAGATGGTACTTCTAAACTCTTCATTGTTGATTCAGACGTCTGTTAAGCATAGTGCTTTAAAATAATTATTCAAATTAACTGGCTCGTTTAAAAATGTCACACACCTGCAAAATATGCCTCATGATGTAATCAGACCAAACACGTGTTTGCAAAGATAAGTCTGAAAACATTTCATCTAGCAAGTGATCTCTAAATCGTTGAGTTTGAGACAGAACAAAGATAGGTGTGGAGGAAAGGCTGGGGATTTGTAGCACTTCTTGTAAGTTCTGAAGATGTTGTTTGAACCTGATTCCAGTCTACTCTTTCTCTTTTTGGTTGCTGTATTCTTCATTATTGTCCTAAACACATCTTTAGATTTATTATGTTTGGGAGGAAAAAACTAAAAATTAAGCAGCGTGTTCCTATTTAAAAATGGCTCACTCCTAGTTTTTTTTCCCATGGTTGTCTGACTGACTGACACACGTAATATTAGGGCTCATTTGTCCTCATTCATAAAGAGCTTTACCGACCCGAACATTACAGCTAACAGGTGGATTTTCCTGTAGCCAAACAACATAGAGCCACTTACTGCAAAAGAGACGGAGTGAAAGTAGGGAGTATGTTCTTGGTTTCTTAACATAAGACTCATTGTTGCTGCCAGGGAAAGCACAAAAGGCTTTTTTTCCCCTCTGAGTTATCAATTCAGTCACTAGTTAGCCAACATAAAATAATGTAAGTCTGTTAGCCACAACCAACAACCTGACGTCACGTTCTGTACTGGCGCAAGATGGTGCTACACATGTTTTTAAAACTTTAAGCACTTATTTCTCAAATCCAACTTGGGACAGTGTTACATCTGTCAGTTTTTGAGAGCAAATAGCTGTTAGATTTTCGTCTAAGGTTTGACAGTAAAAACTCTGCATTGAGGTTTGTTTTTTTTTTGTTTTTTTTAAATGACTTTAAATATACAGCTGCTGCTAAAAAAAAAAAAAGAAAAACTCCGTTCAGACAATTTATATTGCAGAGGTCAATGTTTTAAACAGTGATGACACAACTTCTGTAAAATGTGTGTTTCAGAGGCGTGGACTGTGAGTAAAAGGGGAATGCCAACAGCTCAGATAAATCTGATGTCTTTACCGAGCCTGGGAATTGGTACTGCTGGTAAGTATACACTATAGCAAAACCGATTCTTGCCACTAGATGGCACTGTTCATCTTGCATAGAGTTTGTTGTATTAACGTGGTAATTGTTGTCTTTGTAGAGTCCAAGCCTGTGAACGACCTGCCGTGGATCAGTCAGCCCAGACTAGATGATGAGTGGTCTGGACTAAGTAAGCGTCATTTACTGGTTTTCTTTCACTGAACTGTTTAATTTTGATGTTGCGTCATGTCATCTCAGTTGTGGTATTCCTTCGTGTTTGTCTTGTGGCGCTCGTTTCGTCTCTCAGACGGTGGTTCTGTGGACAACAGTTCTGACTGGAATGCTCCCTCTGAGGCATGGGGCAACTATGAAGAGCCCACCCTTGAACCTCCTCCGGCACAGGAGCAGCCCCTCCCTGAGCCAGCCAAGGTTAATCTGTTAATCGGAGCGGCAGTAAGTGTGGCCAAGCTTTGGACAAAAATAAGCATTATAGAAGTTTTAAAAATAACAACCCTTTAATGAATGAGTCATCAGGGCTTAGACTCAACAACGGCTGTCCTCGTTCTTTCTTTTGACTGCGACCCTGTTGCTCAGTGGTGCAACACAGTAGACTGAATACACACCTACATAGTTTATCAAATTATGGCGGCCGTTGGAAACCAATATGCGGATGTGTACAGATCAGACAGACTTTTGTCTAGGGACATTTTTCTGCAGCATGACTAACACAGGTGTAATAAATGTTGCGGTGAAGAGCAGTTTACTTAAATGTTGATCCAGTGACATGTGTTGTCATGTGCTACAGTATCTTGCTTCTGCCAGTAGATGGTAGAAAATTAAGGAATTACCAAAGCATTCCCATTTGATACAGAATTTCTAATTTAGTGTCTGTTTCTGGGTTTTTAAGTCATGTTTTATCCTCGTGGGTTCACAGGAGGATGGTGACGATGAGAAGGACAAGGGAGTGACCACTGCTGATGAAACGGCTAAAACTAAAAAGAAGAAAAAGAAAAAGAAGAAGGCTGCCGAGGAGGGAGGAACAGCTGGTCAGGTAACAGCTTGTGAGCAAATGCACCGCTGAGTGTAGTTACTTTTATAGGTGTAAAACAAAGAGAGGTCAAATGTTTATTCTCTTGGATATTTTTTTTTTTATTCAATTTAAATGCCACTTATTTATTTCTTGGCTCAGGAGCCGGAGAAGGAACCGGCACCTGCAGTCTCAGTGAAGAAGCAGCCACCTGTTCAGGAGAACGCTGCTGCCGTCCAGCCTGTCAAAGCAGCTGTCGAGGTCAGTGGGGCTGACGGGCAAGAGGGAATCAAAGATGATCTTGAACCATGCAGCTATTCTGTTCTCTGACCCTGTAGCCTTGCAGCTGTTTCTTTTTCGCTCTTAACTTACCGTTTTCCCTTTCCTAACAGGTGAGAGCGGAGCGTCCAGTAAAAGACAACATATCCCAGAAATCCCCTGTCACACAAGTGCCACTGAAGCCAAATGAAGGAGAACCAACTGCCAAGCAGAACAACCTTCCTGCTCCGACACAACAAAGTAAGCGATTAACACTGTCAGACGTGACACCAGAAACTTGTGCAGGCCGGTGCTGAAGCAAATCAGAGTCGGAACGTCATATTTAGCTGCACCAAGCTAAATATGACGTTCCCGGCTCTAGTTGTTTACTCTGATTTATTTGTATTGGAGTATCAGATGTACAGGTGAGAAAGGGTGCATGTAAACTGCATATTTTAAAGCATTTACAGTTTCAGGTTCTGAACAGGTTGGCAGCGTGCTATTAATGTAAATTAAACTAAATCTCCTTCAATAGGAAATCTGTATCCCAATCCAGATGTGGGTCTTAAAGCTTTTTTCCTGTAGTTTTAGCTTTACATTTTCAATTATTTTTGTCATAAACAAGTAAGTGGATCGATCAGCTGCTGCAGTTAGGAACACTATTGGTGTGAAGGACCTCCAGTAATTAAAACATGGAAAAATAAGTACGATCACATTTGTTATAAACTTGTTACTGAAGTATTCGTTCGTGTTTCATCCCTAAAGTGTGTTTCAAGCTGAAATTGATCATCGACTATGCTAATAATCTTAAGAAAATAAATCTGCAACAATTTTGATAATTTGCTCTTAGTTAAAGTTATTTATCAAGCATCAAATGCCAGATGCAGTAGTTTTCCTTTTATAAATGTGTTCATCTGCTTCTTTATCAGTGGACTGTTGTACATGGCAAACTCTTTAAATCTGTGCTCAGCCCATTATTCCATCTTTTTCTTGTTAAACTCTTTTTCTCACCAGTGAATCAAACAGATGTGGGGTTATCTTTATTAAAAGAGATGTTTAAAGGTGTGCTACCTTTCTGTTTCCACAGAAAAACCTGAGGAGAGCCAAGCGCCCAAACCAGCAAAGAAGAAGAAGGCGAGGAGAGAGACATGAGACAGAGTCCACTCTGCAGGCCTCCGTATGCAAGAGACCTGATACTCTGTTTATGCAACACCTTTGGTGGCTCTGAACAAAGATCTTCTCGATGGACTCTACCTTGAAAACATGTCTGGAAAACGAAACAACTTTTATACACATCCACGTGTCAGCTGGCGCATCGTTGAAAACTGAAACTAGATGCAGTGCAATCTAATGTAATGCGGTGTTGATGATTTTTAAGTATGCATTTGATACTGATTGTGTCTTCTAATTCCACTGAATCAAATAACTGAAGGAGCTGTATTGTAGTAATTAGACGTATAGAAAATACTGATCATGTTTAGAAGTGTGTTATCGTGGTGGCTATCGAACGCAGAATTACTGTGTAGAGAATGCAAACGGTTGCATCAGGTTACACGACACTAGGCCTTCGCTTTGCTGTCCTTTTTTTTTTTTTTTTTTCTTTTTTTTTTTAATTTTTTTGTTGTTGT
>VUQR01023176.1:3297-16105 GCA_015108515.1 Hemichromis elongatus | reverse complement strand
CTGATGTCTGTGAGCTGTGTTATGGCACCAGTGAAAAGAGCAGCAAGATCATCAAATGTTTGTGTCAGCGGTTTGGGCTCGACCACATGTAAACATTTGTGACATGAAATGAGCCGTGAGCTTTGTGAGACCACAGAAAAGGGAGTCATGAGCCGCACTGTAGTTTGTTTTTTTTTCCATGCGATTTCAACCACTTCATGGAAACATTCTTAATCCGGTCTGTCCCCTGAATGTTGTTGTACTGCAGTGTGTCGAGACAACCGTTTCCTTGCTGTGTTTACTGTCTGTGACTGCTCTTAGGAGCACCGCCGCGTGGGAGCCTCTGAATAGTGTCACGGCAGTGTCATCAACCTCCTCATGATTTTCCACCAGTGAGTGATTCCGAAGTCTTCAGAACCTTTTGTAAAACCTGTTTGTAACAAAAGAAAAGCTTAAGCCATATGTAAAAAGACTAAATAAAGGCCAGTTTTTCTACATTTGGGCTTCTTCATAAGCACAGTGTGGATTGTCCTGTCACTCTGAGAAATCAGTGTTACTGCTGCGGAGCTGCCAGGTTGATGCATCAGGCCTGCAAGCTCACCTTTAGTGGAAAATAAACGTGGACTTGCAAGGATCAAAAGTAGCCAAGTTTGTCCTTAATGCATAAGGCAATTATCCTTTTTAAAGACGCGACCAGTAACTTCTAGATTAAAGTACTTATTTTAAGCTCTGGCTGTATAACTTTCTGGAAATGACGGGTTACGTCATCGGATTTGATCCCATCTAATCTGTCACACGCTCTAGTGTTTATCATCCTCAGGACGAGTAAATGCGCCCTTGTGCAGCGGATAGGCAAAACTGATCAGACTATAACCGGAAGCAGCAGGATCTGTTTTCAAAATAGTAGCATGGTGTCAAGTTGTCGTTCGGTGTAGTGTGCAGAAAGGGGGAGAGAAGTCTTAAATGACTGATTTCACAACTTGTGATCACAAGCACAGGTTAGCCTGCAAATTGATGCCCTTTCTGTCATCGCTATTATTGTCATCATAAAGTGTAAATCACATCACATCCATCTTAAAATATGTGACACACAAAAAGACTGTACTGCCTTCTCTTCAGTGGGTGGGCTGAACAGAGTTTTAGTCTTCCTATAAAACAATTCAAATGTCAAACACTGGCTTAACACAAAGTACAATGAATTCCGATTTCTGAATCGGTTGATTAGGAAAATAAACCGGCGATGCGTAAGCTAAATACATCAGTATCTGCTATATTGCTAAATATTCACCTTAAAGTGCACAGTGTCTGGAAGGAATTGCCCATTGGTGCTTAACTTTGAAAAAACGGAAGTCGTCTTTTTAACTGTGACGCGGGCTTGTCGCCTGCTGGTCCGCTAAGCTGCTCACCGTGATAAGTACCGGACAGGTCAGGGGCAGTCACAGCCTGTTCGTCAACTCGAGCTCGGTGAGGACGTCAATAGGACAGCGGAGACTCTTCCTTCACACACACCGACGCCGTTTTATAAATGCCTGCAGACACACAAAAGATGATGATGATGACCTCTCCGTGGGACCGCTGGTACTCCACGCGCTGCTGCCTGTGCTGCCATGTCCGCACGGGAACCATCATCCTTGGGGTCTGGTACATGGTGAGCGTCGCCTAACTCTCTGTCAGTCACTGCATACGTGTAGACATCAAGAAACAGCAGAGCCAGGGGACAGCACTATATGAGCGCAGGATTGAAGAGTATAGCCTGTCATTTAAAATCATATCAGCTCAGACTTTATCTGCACTTGGTTTGTTGATATTTATGTAGTTGGAATCAGAATATAAAAATGACATTTTTAAGTTAATTCAGCCAAAGCTTTTGTAAATGCATGATTACTCATAACACTTAATTTAAGAAATGACTTATAGTATTTTAAAACCGATGAATGAAACAATTCTGTGTTTTCTAGCTGTTGTGGAGCATGTCAGTGAATTAATGCTGGTGTAGTTGAGTATATCAGACCAGCTAAACCGAACACCACATGTGGAAAAAGCTTCTCTCTGCTCCCTATGAATAAATCAGCAGTGTGCCTTTCAGGTAGCAGCTTTTTGTGTCAGGCTGCCAATTGACTGTGGAGAATTTTCCATTACACTCACCTGATCAATGGGGGTGTATGAGTCATCTGAATAATAAAAGGTGCGGGCCAGAGCAAGACAAAGACGTATTTAGAGCTTCTACTGTAGGTACTTCATTTAACATTGCTGCACGGTCTCTTAAGGCTTAAGGATAGTTATTGGCTGCAGACTGTGTTGATAAAAAGTTGGGTAGTATAAAAAGCACTAACAGACACTGCTCTGCAGATTATTAATTATGTGTGGTGTGTCAGGTGACAGATGAAGAGGTTTACATGCCATTTCTGGTGCACCATCTGTGCATACTGTTGCCTTCATCTGTCCATATGTTCTCTGTTCCTAAGCTCATCAATGCTGTGGTGTTACTCATCCTGCTCACTGCCCTCAGCGATCCTGAGCAGTACCACTTGACCAGTGCCGAGTTGGCTAATGACCTGGATGTCATGGATGATGCCAGTAAGTAGCGTTTTGCAGTAAATATTCCATAAGTGGTCTCTAAGAGCTATAAAGTTAAATTTTTTATGAATTTTCACATTTAGCTATCTTTTTGTATATGAGGGTTAAGCCTTGCTGGAGTTCTAGAAAACCCACTGTGGTCTGTGGTGTTTCTCTTCTACCCAAATCTAAATCTAGAGGTGGCTGACGAATGACTTAAACTCTTGCATGTAGGTAGATTCGTCACCTGATTAATGTAATAATTTAGTGTATTATTAGAAGGACCTCACACATTGTCCAAAGTGACAGTCTATAAGTAAAAAAACCCAAAGCTGCTGCCTCGCAAAAGCTCAATGTCCATCTGTGCAGAGCAGTAGAAAAGCCTTCTTAACACACCAGGTGCACGCTGGAACAGTCTGACCAGGGGGGACTCACAGCACATGGTGCTGGTAGTCTCTGATTGGGAACAACTATTGTCCCAGTTCCAGAGGATGAGGGTTGTCCTGTGACCCATTAGTACGTGCTGGACCAGCCAGTGCCACTGTTTTACAATCACATGCGTAGAATAAAACCCTGTAAATGTTTTAAATGTTCAGATGTTTGAGGTTTATAAGTATCAGTTCACTTAACATAACATGCTAATGGCTGAGCTTTATACAGGTGGCTATATAGATTTTGGGCACAGTTTCCCTGCTTTAGGTCTTTATACAATCCTCATGCCATTATTTTCTGAAAATACTCTTAATAACAACAATAGTGAACACCCCAAAGTGGCCCCAAATATGATCTCAAATGAATCTTAAAGTTGACCATTTCCATATAAATGTGTAAATAGGCAACTCTGAGCTAAAAAGTGAGCCACATTAACTTGCCTTTGATTATTGTGTGTCCATGTATCGTTTCTGCTGCCACAGATGGCAGTTTAAAAGTATAAAAGCTGTTCATACTGCTTTTTTTGCCATTTATTCACAGATTCTAATTCAGGTAAACTGTCACACTTTGGAGTTTTGTTTTTTTTTTAAACCACAAATGTGATTCATCCTGTGAGTCAGAGCTATGAAACGCTGATTGTCAGGTCGTTATTAAAAGAATATGGAAAATAATGGGTCAGGCAGGAAAGAAAAGTGGCATTTCATTGAAGTGACTATTATTTCCCTGTAGTGCCACTTTTATTTTAAGGTTGCTCGGCCATGAGCTTATGTAACAGAATGATTAGTTCTGTTCTGCTGAGTTGATTTCAGGTCAGGCCGACACGATGTGCATCCCGGAGCAGAGGTTAAATCCTTTCCTAGTTGACAGATGCAGCATGCCATTGTTTTCTTCTGCTCTCCATTTGTGGTCCCTCGATGAGCTGGACACGATGTTCTAAACATTTTCATAAATTGATTGTGCCACAGCCATTGTGACTTCAGCCTGACTTAAATAAAAATCAAACATCTGTATGGTTTCTTTTGAACTTCTACCTTTTCTCCTGTTGCTTCAGACATGTGCATTGCCTCAGCGATCTCTCTGCTGATGATACTTATCTGCGGGATGGCAACATATGGCGCCTACAAGGTAAAAAAAACATTTATTTTACTCCCATAATTGTATTTCACGTGTTGTTGGTTTCCCACTTTTCTTGCTTTGCCCTTTTTGATTCTCTGCTCTTGGATAAATAAGTCATTCTGTCCCAAATATCTAACGTTAAGCTTTTTGTTTCAGTTACGTCCTGCCTGGATCATCCCTTTTTTCTGCTACCAAATATTTGACTTTGCCCTCAACACCTTGGTGGCTGTCAGCATCGTAGTTTACCCAAACACCATTCAGGATTACCTGCAGCAACTGGTGAGAAACATCTGATAAATAGGTTCCTTTTACCTATCATTTATAATTTGACATGAAATGAAAACGGACTTTCTGCTATCTTTCTGATTCCTCCTCAGCCTGATAACTTTCCCTACAAAGAGGAGGTCGCTGCTCTCAGTAACGTGTGCTTGGTCGTCATCGTGCTGCTCTTCATTGGCTGTATTCTCGGCTTTAAGGTAAAGTTTTCTACGCCCGCATATTGTCGCATATGCTTAGCAGCACTTAGAAATGTTTCCTGGTCTGCTGACAACATTATGCAACCTTGTTACACAGGCTGTTGCCTTTTTACGTAACCCTCTGTTCACACGTGGCTCTGTGATGTGACTGAAGTGAGGTGGAAATTGATTAGCTTTCACTGGTTCAAGGTAAAGTAGACCCCAAGAATGAATCTTAAAAACGTGCTGTGGATAAAACCTTGCTTGAAAAAAGATGAGATGCTGTGTAAAAAGACAGAATGAGATGATTTGCTGAATGTTGAAAAGATATAATTAATAAAGAGTACAAAGACGACATGTCAAATGTTGACCTGGAGGCCTTTTATATATTTTTTTGACTGTGCTCCTTTTGAATGTAAGGGCACCTTTTTGTTTTACACCACTCTCTAAGTGTTTCCCACTCCTCCTTTTTATAGGATTTGAGATGCTCAACAGTTTGTAGCGTCCTTTGTTGTATTTTGTGCCAAATGTTTTCAGCGGGTGATGTGTCTGGGCTCCCAGCAGGCCAATATGGCACCCTAACTCTGGACTCTTATTGTTCCAAAATCTGTGTTTGTATTAATGATTCCCTCACATACTATGTGCACCAATGGGCCTATATTCTATTGCATATGCTAGCTTTTGTACTTCATAATAATGTAAGCTAGCTATTCTCTTCCTTCTGAAGGAGGATTTAGAAATTTAGAAAGCTCCAAAAAGAATTTTAGCTTCCAGTTCATCAGACCACAGGACAGTTTTTCCCTTTACCTCTGTCCAGCCTGACTGAGATCAGGCCCAAAAATGGGATCCCGTTAGGACCCAGGCACTGATAGCAAAAAACTGTAATCAGGCAGAGATTTTTCCAGATTCTCCTCCAAATGGAGGAGTTTTAGTATCTTGGGGTTTTGTTCACGAGTGATGGGAGAAGGGAGTGGGAGATCAACAATGGATTGGTGCAGCGGCTGCAGTGATGCGGATGCTGTAGCGGTCTGTTGTGGTGAAGAAAGAACTGAGTGTAAAAGTGAAACTCTCGATTTACTGGTCGATCTACGCCCCTACCCTCACCTATGGTCACAAGCTGTGGGTAGTGACCGAAAGAACGAGATCGCGAATACAAGCGGTGGAAATGGGCTTCTTCCGAAGAGTGGCTAGCCTCTCCCTTAGAGACAGGGTGAGAAGTTCGGACATTCGGGAGGAGCTCAGAGTAGAGCCGCTGCTCCTCCACATCAAAAGGAGCCAGTTGAGGTGGTTCAGGTAAGGACGCCCCCTGGGCGCCTCCTGGGTGAGGTTTTCTGGGCATGTCCCACCGGGAGGAGGCCCCGGGGCAGACCCAGGACACGCTGGAGAGATTATATCTCTCAGCTGGCCTGGGAACGCCTTGGTGTTCCCCCGGATAAGCTGGAGGAGGTGGCTGGGGAGAGAGAGGTCTGGGCTTCTCTGCTTAGGCTGCTGCCCCCGCGACCCTGCCCCGGATAAGCAGAAGAAAGTGGATGGATGGATGGATGGATATTATTCTGAATATACTCGTGCAGTCCTGCTCCTGTCTCCTGTTTAGAAAAATGTTTGCTGGTTCATTTTATACATGATCCCAACAGTTGTTGGAAATGGGGCTCTATTTTTCACAGCAGACACATTTGATGTATTACAGCAGGAAAAGCAGAGAGTACAATACCAGAACCCCAAAGCAGCTACACTGAATTCACACACCAGTTCTTTTATTATTTATATGTCAAAGCGAGAAGGAAGAAGTGTCGCGCTATACTTGTAATATAAGGTTTACTCTGAGCTTTCCTACTGAAAGATTTAAAGTCAGAGTCAGGTGTAGGAGTGTGTGATGTAGTCACAAAATTATATCACAATGTTTCAAGGAAATTTGCGATGATATTTGTGACAAGACGGGGAAGAAAGGCCGAACAACCTGGTGAAAAAAAAAAGGAGGCAGAAGGGCATTTTCAGTTTTTCTTTTCCAATGAGCTTTGGTCATTTGCTACAGAGTGTGCAATTTGAGTATGAATTTATTCCCACAAGGTGCCAGCAGCAGTAGTAGTGACACAGCATTATAAATGACAACACAGCAGAAGTCGTATATACAGTGAGGTAAAAAATCTTTGTCTCCTTACTGATTTCTTAGTTTTTTGCATATTTGTTACATGCACACAAATTTTAATGTTAGATCAATCATGTATATAAATGTATACCTCTAGTGAGGAGTTACGCCTTCTTCTTCTTCTTCTTTTTTTTTATAGCTACATTAGTAAAATGTAGGGTCAATGTGTTCTGGTACTCAATTACTGAACACTGGCTGTTTAGTAAAATTAACCAACCAAATCCTTGCATCATCTAAGTTGGCCTGTGCCATGCGCACTAAGTGTGTTTGCAGTAGTAAAGTCCTTATTTATCCAAGTGTGTCGCAGGGAGCTCTAGGATAAACCTCTTAATGGTCACTTGGGCAGTGTGGCAGTTGGAAATGTGCACAAGCAGGCACTTGGCCACTTGCAAAGTGTGGGCACACCCGTTAAATACTGTGGAGTTGAGCTGTTAATGAACTCCAGGCGGTGTCAGGAGAATCAGGCCATTGTCCAAAGCTGCCCTTTCTCACTTCAAGCATATAGCAGGGGCAAGCTAGCTCACCGGCCTGGGTAGATCGCACACATTGTGCCACACAAGATGCTCATATGGTCACTGTGAATTCACTAGACATTCGCCAGCATTATTTTACATGGGTGCAATTAGACACCGCACAGGCTTTGTACTCAAGAGCAGGTTAAAGATAGTTTAATTTCTGGTCCAGATCCAGTTGCAGTTAAGGTTTGTGTTCTGACATAAACCTGTGACAGGTAACGGTAATGGGCTCTTTAGCATCAGTGAATTATTTTGCTTGAAAGGTACTTTTAAAAGTCACGAAGACAAGAAAAAAAAAAACATGTTAAAGAGCTCTGATACCTAGTTAACTTGTTTGTATTATTTATCTAAAGGGAGCCCAGTAATCTTGTTGTTTTTGCTGTGATTCTGCTTAAAACCACAACATTTGTAGTCTACAACAAAAAGTTATACTTGAGATAAACTGAGATAAAATAAACTGTAACACTTAATGTAAACGCTCATATGTTTCATACTGTAATAGATAAGGGCCTTTTGGATGGCAAATCCCATATAATTACCCCAAATCCATCTTTTTAATCAGCACCCGTGTCTGAATAATTTCTGATTTAAATAATTGGATTTGCACAATCAGCATTATTATCACTCTGTCAACATGCTTTTGCAGTGGACCGTGAACTACATTGAGCAATCGTTGCACCTTCCTGTGGAGGTTGTTTGAATAACAGAGCCGTCAGAGCATTATAGCTGATACTTAATTGGTTCTTATGGTAAGAATGTTAGAGAGCTCAGCCTGGCTTCGGTTCCTGCTAGCGGATGGATGTAGCAGATGGTGTTGTGTTTGGCCGAAGCATTTCAGTAGCAAGCTGCCTGCTGAGAGCCAGATGATTTCTGGATGACAGAGAACAGACAGATTCTGCAATCACAATCTGAATCTAAAGAAGAGCGGGAGTTTACTTAGAATCACAACAATTTTACTCCAGCCTTACATTCTGGTAACAGTGACGCCATCCGTGTCAGTAGGTGTGCAGAAAACCTCTCTTACACTGCAGCTTCTCTGGGGACCAGATGACCTAGTTATATCTGGAACACCTTGGCTAATTCATTTGCATAGTAACGAGGCGAAGCCGCTTGACTTAAAGCTTTAATGCAACCATCCATTGAGCTTTGCTGCCAACGTGGCTGATGACAATTTGGCTGTGATTTGTTATTTACCATAACTGTGTTATGTAGCCCACGTGTCTGACATGTGTTTTTGTTTTCTTTCTTCCCATTCTCAGGCTTACCTGATAGCTTGCGTGTGGAACTGCTACAGATATGTGAGCGGACGGGGTAGTTCTGAGATCCTGCTGTATGTTACGACCAATGACACGACCGTAAGTACTT
Source organism: Hemichromis elongatus (assembly GCA_015108515.1). Taxonomy (NCBI): domain Eukaryota; kingdom Metazoa; phylum Chordata; class Actinopteri; order Cichliformes; family Cichlidae; genus Hemichromis; species Hemichromis elongatus. The sequence goes on along the minus strand of VUQR01023176.1, from coordinate 7,541 downwards.
AGAACGGTGCTGACTTCTTTGTTTAAATGATGAGACTGGTGATGTCATGATATCATGACTTTTCCATGCATATCTATAGCATTTAAATCATCAAGCCTATTTTTTCTAATTGTTTTTGTAACACTTTGCTATAAATACAGTGGTCTGTTTGGCATTTGTTTGGAACTATTTTAAGCAGGAAATGAATATATATTTGGCACTCCAAAGGTTTTCACAGCAGCAGCACACTTTCTGTGGGACTGAGCCAAAGTAAATAATTGTGTGTGCTAATTAGGGTCATGAAACACAACATTATGTGTTTTTCTCAATGGGTTTTAGGCAACACTAAACTTCTACAGCACAGAAGAATGAAATAAATCAGACTAGCAGGCGAAAAATTATTATTTTTTTAGCAGCACTTTATTTTGCTGTCAGACCACCTGTGTGAATGTTACTCACAGGATGCAAAGCTCGCGGGACGTGGACGGTTCTCACTTCAACACTAATAATGCACTCATTCCTCTTGTGCAGTGTACAGCTGTCCAAATACTTGTAATTTACAAGTCAGCAGTTATTTATGTATGACAAATAAGAATAAACTTATACAAATATAAGAATAATATATTATACTCAGAGTCCATTAAACCGTCTTTTATGTCTACATTGTCATCTGGGGAACTAACATTAAACAGTTTCTGATCTTTGCTGTTTTTCCACAATTTCCCGAAAGCAGCAAAGCAGCTTCTGTGGAAAAAGAGTTTCCTTATGCAATCCAGACTGCAGGTCACGTTTGGATCGTCTGCGTAGGTTTCCTCTGCTCGGGCCAGTCTGGCAGCTGTAAAGTCACTACGTTGATGGGAGGAAGAACATTTAAAGCTGTGCTGTAGTAGCACGTAGTTTTACAGAGGCTACAGTAGCACGGATGAATGGACAGACTTGGGAAGTGAGATGAGGATCCATGCTGGCAAAGTCATTAGATGGGTACAGTAAGCTCTTTCTCAGTGTTTTAGGACCTCATGTTAGTGTCTTATTGACCGGACCTGGCTCTCTGACCACCGCTAATCCACTGCCCACACAGCTGACTGCTTGACTCTGACAGAGGGGAGAAGACTGATGGAGCTATAGAAACACTAATGACCTGTTTTAACTATTGCAAAACGTGGTTTTCGGTCTGAACACATAAGGAGCTGCCAGTAACCGGCTCCATCGGGACTGATATTTGACCTTGGAATATGCTGGGTTTCACAAGTATTTTGACGAAACTTGTGCTCCCAGCCTGCAACTTAAGACCTTTCACGGTGTAACACTCCACACAATTTAAAACAGCACCTGATGGTCTACACGCTATAGTTCCACTCGCTCCTGATGTGTAAAACACGTGGGCTGTAAAGAGAGACCCGGGGGGGTGGGGGCTTTCCAGCTCACTGACCCCATCAGTGAGGATTGCCACAATATCAGCAGCCATTTACGTCTTAACATCGGCCTCACGTCTGCAGTGATGCTTTTTCAATTAGAGCTAGCCATATTTAATGGAAGCTCCCCCACATACCACAGCCAGGTTTGCGGCTTTTGGTTAGCATCTTGCATGGTGTTACATCAATTACATGATGGTTAGGTCAAAGGTCCACTAATGCATTGCATGTGACCTGTATTTTCTTGGGCATACAGAAAAGTAATTGACACCCACACACACACACACACACACACACACACACAGGTGCTTTATTGGAACAATAGGTAAATGCATCACAAAAGAAAGCATGCTTAATTTCTCTTCATGGAGTTGGTGTGTGTGATGACTCCTGCTTTGCCCCCACTTCCCACGGATCATGGTGTTTTTCAGACATGGCACACATCCAGTTCATGATGGTAGTTACTGGGATTACAGAAAAAAATGGGGGATTTATTAGCTGTAATGGAATTGCAATTGTTAGTTTTGCTCCACTGTGTATACATAGATGCTTTCTAATACACATACAATGTAGCAGATGTACACCAGTATTGTCATAGTGGTTCTTGTCATAGTGCTTCCTGTTGTAATCCTGACTCCTGTGTTACCCTGTCTGTGTGCTTCTTCCTTCTCTGTCGAATGCTTCCTATTCTGTTTTTTTGGGCTTGGCATCATTATATTCCTTGCTCTTTATTTTATTACTCTCAGCTGTCTCACCGGTACCTTCTTATTCCTTTCCCTTATATATGATGTGTTTTGAATTACTGTGCTTTCACTGATTCTCGTGCTGGCTCCCCTGCACTCGGTCAGTTCTTTTTTAATTTAGGATTTGATGCACCAGATGTGACCAGATGCATTTTTGTATATTTCTGCCTCCTCTGTGCAGTACTTTTTGTTTTCTCCAAGATTTTTGTTTGAAGTTTTTTCTTTTTTTTTCACTCTCAGCTGGGTGTGTGTAGTTTGGTCCTCAGTAAACTTGACAACACCTGTGACAAATGCATAGTATGCCAAATACTTAGTGCACAGTGCATTGCATCTGGTCACATGTTGCAGTATGCAAGCCAGCAATATGTTTTTTGTTTTTTTTTTGTGTTGACATTCTGACTTCTGAACTTCTGGAAAACAGATGATGTCATATGTGACACAGCAGGGCACGGAGAGATGATTGAAGTTGTGTAGTAACCTAAAAGTTCATGATATGCATACCACATGTATATATGCACTTGGGAATGATTTCAGTATGTGCTGAAAATAAGAAGAACAGTATCATCTGTCCAGTTGCTTCATAATGTAAAATCAAACCCTTTAAAATCATCTTATATATGCAAGTATAGGCATAAAGGAAGTTATTGATTACATTAAAGATTACTGTCACAAAGGCAAGACTGTACCCTCGGTGACTCATTGTTAAATACACCCATGCAGGTCAAACACACAGCGCTATTGAGGAAGCCCATATTTCTGTTGTCAGGAGGGAAAAACTAGAAATTTTTCTGAAATGCTGTAAAAGACCTTTAATATCCAGGAAAACATTATACAGCCTTAAAATACATTAGTTTATTTATTTATTTATTTATTTATTTAAAATCTCCTTCATGGTGGGACCTCAATGCAGCTCTGTCATATCACATAACACGACATTGAGCAGAGACTTGAGTCCTTCTGTGATGCATATAGACAACCATTAGCCAAATTTAGCTTGAAGCTTCCCACTTACCCTACTTCTACTTTTGGCGTAGGGGATGAATAATAGAAGATGAACAAGCGGATCTGACATCTTTAGTTATCTGTATACAGCTCTAAACTAAATCTGGCTGCTGACAGATGCGGATGCGTTTTTTCCCATGGCACACTTTTAGGACACTCACTTCATGTACTACACCTCCTTCCTGAATGGAGTACTCTCATTCACTTGGTGATGCCCTGGCCTTTTGCACCATACTTGTTCATCGTATGGTGCAAAATTATGGTGCCAGTAGTAGAATTTATTTTTAATTCAGATAAAATCAGGCAAAAAAAAATCAAAAATGAGCCTGGGAAGCTTGATGGCTACCACACATTAGGACTGCTATTGTAAGAATGGTAGCATATAGGTCAAAGCAGCACTGTGCTAAGTATAGCCTGCTGCTTGCATGCCTATTTTTCTTATATATGACATTTATTTTAATATTTTGTCTAAGAAGGCTTCCAATCAACTGCTCCAACTGCTTATGTAATGTGCACTACAAATAAGGCTGGTCGTCTTGCCATACTTGTATTTTACATGTTATATAATCATATTTAACTGCAATCCTACAGTTTAGCCTATTTTGTTCGGGAATCAGACTGATTTGTGTCCAAGCTGTTCTCTCTGGGCTTTCAAATATTTCACTTAATCCAAAGTAAAGTTTTCATATTTTATTTTTTTTCGGTTTGAACTTGCATCAAAAGTGATGTAATAATCTGCAACTTTACCAAAAACATGTTCATATTGTTCAGACTGATTTTCATGCTATTCATTGTGTCATGTTCTGCTCCTTTATTTATCTTCCAGGTGCTGTTACCTCCATATGATGACAGCGTCAGTGTCCCTCCCAAGCAGGCTCCTCCACCTTACACCACTGTTACAGCATGAAGACATTCCCGGGATCCTGTTGACTGCTATTGTTAAAAGCACAGCAGAATTAATGCGCCACACTGCCTCTCCAGTGTACAGTATATTTCTGGATATATTGTAGCTACACACATATTACCATTCTCTTAATTCGTGCACACGCATATGTACAAATATACTTTGCACAGATATATAGACCCCCCCCCCCCCCCCCCTCTCCAC
>VUQR01023175.1:0-16026 GCA_015108515.1 Hemichromis elongatus | reverse complement strand
TCAAGAACTTTGCAAGCATGGATGGAGGGAGAGCAAGAGGAAGAGGAAGCAATCCATGGATGGTTTTGACACGCAAGGGGATATTTTCCCCGGGAGAAGACATTGCTTGCGATGTCGATGAGGTCCTGTGGCCAGACCCCAACAGACGGATCCATGAGCCCACGTATGCACAATTGTCATGATTTTTTGTGTTTACAGTATAGTGTTTTTTCTATTACTGTACTATTTTTATTTATTTATTTTTTTTGCTTTATCTGACTTCATGGTACTGCAATGTACAATATTGAGTAGGCCTATTTGCTTTTTTGGTTGTTTGAAAATGTGTCTCCTGAAAATATGCCTTCTGAATAAACAATGAAAATCAAAGACTGCAGTGTTTTATATAAAGTAGACTAGTGTGTTCCCCCTGATCTGAAAGTGTTTGCATATGATGCAAGTGTGTGTCATTTTGTCAACAGAGTTTCATTTTGACTACGGAATGTTAGGTTTTGATAGCAGAGTTTAGGTTTTGAGAGTAGAGTTTCAATTTGGCACAGATGTGGATGGTATATTTCCCAGTGTTATGACATGTTTACTTGTGTTTAGAGTTTTGACACAATGAGCGCAGTTTTGCAAAATGTGTTCAAGCAACGGGCAAAAACTGTAAGCAACTGTCAGAGCAGTGTGATGGTGAGAGGGTCAGTCCTCACCCCCAACGAGTCCAGACGTGCCAATTAATTATGTGAACATCGTTTTGAACATAATGTGGTAATTTTTTTCTACACTGTATAATTAGATTGTGCGGATGAATAGGAGTTATTTCATCAAATACAATTAAATACATGTAATGAATAAATTGACACCGGGGATAAAATAATCCAATTTAATTAGCAGCGGTTCAGCAGACTTGCTCTGGATGCTGGTTGCATTTATTCCACTCTGACAGGGAGGATTTCCATGCAATTATAAAATGTAAATCAGTGATGAAATGAAATCACTCTGACGCTGGGAAATGTACAGTTATTATAAAGTTCTCCTGCCTGTCTGTCATAAAGACCTGGAGTATTTATTGTCATGTGTTGCTGCTGCAGCTCAGAGCCTGCAGGCTACGTCCACACGTACACGCGTATTTTTGAAAACGGAGATTTTCCATTTTTGTTTAAAAAAAAAATCCCATCCACACGTAAACACTAAAAACCAAATGTTGACTAACAGTCTAGAAGCCTGGGAGGGGAAGAGTAAACAGGACTTTGTACCCTCACAAAACCTTTAAGTACTTCGGAAAAGCTTTTGTATTTTTCTGAAAAGGAAGCAAATTTTGTGTTACCTTTCATGTGGCTTCATCTTTTCAAATGTTAATAACTAAAGACAGTTTTGGCTGGTGTAGACTCGCAGCTTAGGAATGAACGAAATGCATACTGGATACGTAATTTAATTAAAAAGCGTGACAGCAAAAACGGCACACACACCTGTGTGTGACTAAATCTCAGTTTTCCTCGTCGACACGTAAATGCAAAAACTTTGTTTTTGAAAATCTCCCTTTTCAGTGACCCAAAGTGCCGTTTACGTGTGGACGAAATGTACAAATGCATAAAAAAATCTACATTTTCAAAAATACCTGGGTACGTATGGACGTAGCCTCAGTGCAAATCGCTGCAGTTCCTCTGACGTCCACTAGATGATCTGAAGCCAGCTCTTCTGACCATAAAGAGAAAACATCAATCTCACCTCCATCTACAACACAAAGTCCTCACAGCTTTTTACCTGAGTTTATAAAATAAGTTCACAATTTAAAAGAACCCAGCAAAATATGATTGCTTCCTTCTGTTAATCCTGCAGTTTTCCATGTGAGCTGGAGTCGACTGAGCAGGCACATTCGCACGTCCTCTAATGTTGCCTGAGCCGTCATGTTTGTAACCTTTGTCTTTGGCTGTCGGAGGAGGCGGACGCGTCTCCCACCCTCTCCTTCCCTTAGCTTCCCTGCTGCTGCTTCTATGTCTTTATCTAGTCTCGTCTAACTCTAACCCTCAGAGAGTCTCTCCGTCTTGTTCTCTAAAACCTAAAGAATGATGGATTTGATCAACTGGTCCCGTAACAAAATTGACACCCCTGGGCTTGGGAGAGCCCGATTGTCCTGCGGAGACGTTTGCTGCCGTATACTAAATGGTCGGTTGCGTCGTGTGTCTGGCGACAGTCTTGATGGAGGACATTGAACGACATCTACCAATTCAGAACCACGATAACAGAGTTCTGGCTGATTGGAGCTGGCTCGGACCTGGCTTATCGAAGCACAAGAAGCAGCTACAGCTGTTCAAAATCCCACAAGGCTGGCCGACATGATAGACGATGGCAGGGCCGTGAGTACTCAGACTGTGTTTATTGAACGCAGTATGGCCTGCCAAGGTGGAAGCTGACTGGAACAACAAAAGTCTTCCATGATAACAGGACTGAGTCAGAACTCTGTGTCCTTCCTTCAAGGCCACCTGAGTCCACTGGAGACTGTTGACCTGTGCTTACCCGGGCGTGGTGACACTTTCTCTCAGCTGAACACTGGATACACACACACACACACACACACGTACACTGATACTGATACACCCTCACCATCACTCTCCCTCCCCCAAATCCTCCTCCCATGCTTACCTCCTATCCGATGTGGACAGCGGATCAGCTGGAGGCGTGTTCAAAGATTGCAGCGGTCCCAGATCAGCTGTACACACTGGAACATTCTCCATGTTGCTTGTCTGTGTTTTATGGTTCTATAGTGTGATGATATCTGTGCATTCCTGGATTTTTTTGTGTTACACATTTCGATGTTTTTTCCTTTGCTACCTAGCCTGGCCTGTCCCCCCAATGGGATGTTTGTGTGTTGTATGTACGGTCGGCAGGGTCTGTCATCTTGGTTGTGGGCAACTGCAACTGACAAATAAAGGCTATCTCATCCCATCACCTAGGCCTCTTCACCTGCAGAGGTTTAAATGCTGGTCTAGACTCCTCCCTCCTCACTAATCGTTTCCACTTCCTGACTCACTACCTGCCGTCCTCCATTTCATTTCACTCTTGCTAATGACCTACTAATGTATTCAGGTGTGTTGCAGCAGGGACACATGGGAATGTTTCAGGATTGGAGTTTGAGACCCCTGACCTAAACTCAAAGTGGTTAATGCTGCCTCTGGTTCTCCTTCAGACTTCCTGTCCCGCCTCCACCATGAGTGACATCTACGAGTCCGCGGCCAACTCACTGGGTCTGTTCAGCAGTCCCTGTCTCACCAAAGTGGAGCTGAGACTCACCTGTAAAGGGATCTCAGACCGGGACGCCCTGTCCAAACCCGACCCCTGCATTGTGCTCAACATGCAGTCCCACGGACAGTGGATGGAGGTAGGTCACCATCACAACCGCTGTGGTTTATAATGGTTTGAATGGTGCCTCGTAATCATCTGTTGTGCCACACTGATGTTTTTTTATGTCATGGTTAACTGAAGCGTTGTATTTTATTGCATTAGTTCGGCGGTGTCTCAAAAATCTCTTCACACATCCTCCAGTTCCTCGGTTGAGGTTAGAGAATAATGGAGGCTTCGGGTTTGGCTTCAGGGTTGAGGTGATGGTTTGGTTGTTGCTTAGCAGCCGGTCAGGAACAGGTCATCCATTTGTTCATGTTCACGGACTCAGGCTGTCACATTTTCTGTGACATTAGGAAGTAAAGCTCACGTCTGTGGCATTGCTTCTGTCCACATAAAGGGGGGATGTGTTACCATAGCAACCAAGAAACCAGAGCATTAAAAAAGTGGTAATGGTTGTAAACCACGATCTCTATTCAAACCCTCTAGTTCATTTGAAAAGTTCATTTTAATGGCTAAACATAAAAAATCAGACATTTTTAAATAATAATAATGAATTATGAGTGGAAAAAATAATCAAAATCTAAATAGTCGCTCCAAAGTTTTAACTCATTTTGTGTCGGGGGACTGAAAAAAAAACATCAAATAAAAAATTGTGTTCATGGAAACAAAAACAATGTCAGATGTGTGTTATGCATGTTATATATGCTGTGTAATAAAGTGTTATAATAAAAAGAAATCCACGCGGCTGCTTCGGTTCTGCTCAGTGGGCAGACTTGAACGGCCTCAGAATAACCAGCAGAGCTGCTTTCAGCCACCTCAGCGAGCTCGCAGGCTTACTGAGGTGGGAACACTTGTTCTGGTTCACAGTGAGGATATTTAACACCTGAAGGTCGTTAGCAGGAAGCAGGAATAGCACACACACATTACTCAGAGATAAAGAAGCTGTGTGTGCTGGAACGCGAGGACAGTTTCCCTCTTTTGTCCTGCTGGTTGTTGCTGGTTTGTGTCCAGCAGAGATGGACGGTATTAGCATGTGTGCTGATGTTGTCCTCGCACTTTAACATCTTCCTGTCACATTAACGTCAGTGCTGCTAAATAAAGGCACATAGGTCCGGCTGCTCGGCTCCGTGTACCTGCAGCAGGAATGAAGCTCCATCAGGTTAGACTGCCTTCTGTTTCTGTGCTTCAGGCTGTGCTGAGCTCAAAGCTTGAAGCCTGGCCGAGTGCGTCCTGTAGGAGTCTTTAACGGTCTGAAAAGTGCTGAGAGGTGAACGAGCAGCAGCTGGGACATAAATAACGCGAGCGGAACGAGAGTCAAACAAAGAAAAACACACCAGCCTCTTTGTTTTCTGCTCACTTCTTTTTAAGTCGAGTCTGATCATTCAGCACATGCTCAACCAGCAGAGGTTGGACCAAAGAGCTGCGGGCACGCTCGTTCCTGTTCCAGCGCTCTGAGGATCCAGTTGGAGTACACAGAATTAACAAAAACAAAGTGCACAAGAAAAAAAATGTGAAACACAGCAATAAGTCGTATAAAAACAAGAAAATACAAATCAGAAAAAAAGAGTTATCAACATCTGGAGTGAACCAAACCATGAGCCAGCTCAGACTGAAGCAGCTGGAAACAGGCAGGTCTTTAAAACGCTCCGCTGGTGATCAGGTTCATCCTTACGTCAGACGTCTGAGAGTGATCACAGCGACGCCGACCTCCAAACAGAGACTGAGGAACCAGTGATGGGGATTTTGTGCAGGACTGATGTGTTTTCTGTCCTTTGTGCATTTTGAACCATCTGCAGCTGACAGAGAAGAATTAGACACTTAAACAAGCAGAGGAAACATGCATGAAGAAAACTGGCATTAAGCAAGCAGCAAGCTGTCCTTCACAACACGACTGTTAAAAATCAAGGAGCTAGAGAGACTTTTGACCACGTATGTGGGGGAAGGACCGAACCTCGGTGAGGGTGTTTGGGGAGCCAAACAAAATAAGTGCAGTTTGCTTTAACTGTGGAAGGATTTTTTTTTCATCTAGGATTTCAGAAGAAACAGAGTCAGTGAGCATGACAAAAAAATAATACAAAGGACCGCTGTTGTAACGCAAACAAAGTGCCAACATGATCAAACTAGATGTTATGAAATTACTAACAGAACATTTCTATATGAAAGACTGTCCAACCTTTACGATCCAAGGTTTCCACTGTATCCATGCATGGAGGTGTGGCGCTCCACCGTGGCCCTTCTCAATGTGTTGGTTGAAGAGCTGAAGCTTTTACTTTGAAGGTCAACAATGTCCTGCTTCCTGTTTGTGTTGCTCATGTCATGGTGGACAGAGTGTGTGCAGAGGGCTGGCTTTAAGTTGGTGTGTTCTGTGAAATCTACAGGCATCCGCGGCAATAACGAGTACGTTTTCATCGACCAGTCAGGATGAACCGATTTCCCCAAACAATGGCTGCCACACGCGTGACTTCACTTCCTGTTATGTCAAAAACCACAACTTTATATCTGGAATTCCAGGGCAGACCCCGACAGTTTCCTCCTGCGTGGATATGGAGCCACTTGCAAAGTGTGTGTGTGTGTGTGTGTGTGTGTGTGTGTGTGTGAGAGCTGGACCAGAACTCCTAAGTAGGTGTTTCTCAGGTGTGTAATCAGGTGGCGCTTTGGAGCTGGACTCAGGTGTTCCTGTGACAGACGGCGGTTGTCCGTTTACTTCAGTGACGGCTATAATAAGAGTGAAAACAGTCGTCTCCCTCCGCGGCGCCTCTCTCCTCCTCCTCTCTGTTATCAGCCATCTGGAGGAGCGTTTTTGGACGCCGCTCAGCTTCCTTATTGACACCACAGATGATGAAGCAGAAGAGTGGCAGAAATGTCTGGTGGATTCTGTTTCTCGGGAGGCTCGGATGAGACGTAGGTCCAAACGCAGTGCAGAGTAAACACAAAAATGCGCCGCTGCTGTGCTTCATCCATACCTTATCAATGCAGGAAGGTTTACACAGTCGGTGTGCACGGGCACCTTTAATGACCTCCGCCATGGTTCAAGAGCAGCTGCACCAGACACTGTAGCCAGGCTGCCCTGGGGCGCACTAGTGTCAGAATCTTTTCATGATAAACTGGATCGCCTGGACGTACAGCCTTGGCTAGCTAAAGGAGTTCTTTTGTAACACCAGGTGACGTCTTTTTTTCCCCGACGTCTACTGAATGTCTAGTGTTGACGTCCGTATGACCTCCGTGTGCGGGCTTTGTGCCGTTTTCATGCCGCTTCCGTTGTCCCGTGTTTCCAGGGGTGGAGGACGTGTTTTCTGGAGGCGACGGTTCGTTTTTCTACATCTTTGTGTGCAGCCCCAGTCATCATGTGACGCAGTCCAATAGAGTTATTGTAAAATGATCTGGAACAGTGCGCCACCTTCTGTCACGGTACTGGTCATAACAGTGATGTGTGAAAGAAAGCAACAGTGTGTAATGCTTTTAAACTCATTGTAGTTCTTTTAAAAGGAGTTCACAAATTTTTGTAAATGGATTTCAATGTTTTCAATATTTCAACACATTTTAATAAATGACTGGTTTAACCTGGTTAAACCAGTTTAACCAGTTAAAGAAAAACAGGAAAATGTCGTCTTGACATTCGGGTCACAGTTCCTATAGATGTCCAGCATTGGTCATGGACCCAATATAGACACGATGTGCACGTCTGTCTGATGTCCAGTGTTTGCTGGGTGCTGAGAGCGAGGCAGGTGGTGGTCATGTGACTCAGCGTGTACCCGATTATGACGTGTGCGGCATGGGAGGCCTTTGCTCATCCTGCCCGGTGCGCCGTGCCCGCCCGGTGCACGGCTGAGAGGAGAAGGCACGAGTTGGTGCAGCCTGGACCACCTGCTCACAGCCTGTTGAGTTTGGCTGAAGCTGGGTTTAGTAAAGCCGCGGCTTCAGTCGAGCGCTGCTGTCTGACATGAAGCGAACCCTTCAGGTGTCCTGCTCCCAGCTCGAGTCTTCCCTGTTTTCGTCCTCTCGTCCTGACCCGCCTGTCCTCTCCTGCAGCTTCATAATGAGATGATCTCCTTTTTAAATCATTATCTCTTTTTATTGTTTCATGATTGTCTTTATTTGAAAGGCCCCGCCGGCCTGATGAGTAAACAAGAAAACAGTTGATATCTGTGCTAATCGTGTGTCAGCGAGTGATGGCTGCTGATGGAGTGATTAAGAGGCGAGGGCAGCGCCATTAAAACCCAATCAGCCTCCTCATTAGCAGCTGTGTGTTATTGTCGCTTCAAACAGATTGTCCTCTTCTGCTTTGTCTGGGAAATGAGCGGCGCTCCGGGGAGACTCTACTCTGCTATCGCCGCTGCCTTTTAGCATCTTTCAGTGCCCTGTTTTGGTTTTCCTGCACACTTAATTGCACTCATATCAACCTGCAGCTGGAAGGAGAGCTAATTTTGGCTCCACTGAGACAGGATTTATTTCCCTCGGGGAGGGGGTGTTAATATAACCTGCCCTGCTGTGATTTTAATGCAGTCTGGAGTTTATGTGGGTCATTTTCACCCCCTCCTCAGTCATAATTACAGCTGAAATGACCTCCTGCCTTTTTCCAGTGCCTACTTCTTCCCTAATTTAAATACTATGGCTGGATTTGAAAGAACCTCTGCCTGTCCTTCTTTTTTAATCAGGTCACCACGAGCACCTACATGTGATCCTATCTGAGAGCCTGTATGAGAGAAAACGTTCAAACCTTTATTACAGCCAAACCCATCTCACTCCCACTGCTGCTCTGTTTGGACACTAAATTACATTTTAGCCTTTAATTATTAACATTTGACTGAATCATTTAAATACGTGGTGAATTATCTGCTGGATGCACAGAAAGGTTTGTTCTGAGGAAATCTCAGAAAACGCCCGAGCGTCTCAGTCGATGTGATGCCACGTGGAGCTGGATTCACTCTGAACTGACCCACTTGTGGGACCCACTCTGAGGAGGAGGACGGCTCTAGTTCACCTCACGCTGTGCTTGCCCTTCAGCTCTGCAGCGCCTCCTTCAGGAAGCGTTGCCTGTGCCTGCAGTTTTTCTAACGCATGATCGATATGAGCATCTTCCTGTAGTGATGATTCTGTTCCTAATGTATTGTCCACTATTAATGACCTTAAAGGTCTGCAGTTTTGCTCGACGGTTAAGTTTCTCTTTAAACGTTTCAGTTTGGCTTCTAATGAACCCATGCAGTGTTCAACACTATAAAACTATTTTTTTCTATTTTTTGGGTTGTGATTTATTTTAAACTGGAAGGAAATTGTGCAAAGATGTTTTTATAGCAAATGGGAGTTCTTTGGATTGTGTAGGAAAATCAAATAAAAGTAAAATATGGGGGCGCAGGAGATGCTGTCAGTGAGTCGGGGACTATGGCCTGGATGCCGAAGCATCTGGTAGCCAGTGAGGGTTATCCTTCACGGCCAGCAGCAACTATCAGAGGAAAATGTGAGTGAAGAGGAATCCGCCGTCATCCGTTCCTCGTTAGGACTGCGTGCTCCGTGTGAGCTCAAGCGGTACCATCACCCAGGCCCGAGAGAGAGAGGAGTTTCTCTGTCCGGAGTAGCTCCGCAGCAGCAGCACCTTCAGAGCGGTGTATTACCCTTGGGTGGGGGTTGCTGGAGGAGGGTCATCACACGGTGGGTGGACAGCGGATCGAGCGGCACCACCACACGATGGTATTTCATGTCGTCGGCTGAAATGCCATTAAGAGCAAACTGAGTTTCACTGTTAACGAACCACGAAGGAGGGTCCTGAAGCCGAATATCCAGCAGCTTAACCGCCACAGCAGACATTCAAACGTACAGCTCTGCTGTCACGTCCAACATAAATGAGGACAGAAAACTAAACAGCAGTGACGTTTGTAGGGTTACTGAAGTTGGACTAGCTGGTGTATAATGATGTGCTACGTGGTCGCTAGCGACACAGCTATGTTAGCATAACATAAACAGTGAAGCTGGAGGATGAACGCTAACTTTTCCCACTGATCAAAGTTAACGTGAGGGTTCCTGATGGCTGAAGAGAGGCTGACAGTGACGGCTGACTGTTTTAGGCGCTTGTTCAGATTAAACACATCAGCCTTTATAAACGCTGAGTAGTTTCATCAGGTCATCATTTAGAGACCAGATAGCCCACCTGCTGTGAATGTTTTAATGCAGTACAGTTGTTCTTATTATCACTGGACACATCCTGTTTATGACAGTTATAATAAATCCCATTTATATAAGAAATAAAATGGTCTCTTATAAACTGTATGTGCTGTTAAATAGGCCTATGCTGCTGTAGTTTAATGTGGGTCATAAGGGTGCTACTTCCACAGCCGTATATTTTATGAGGTTGTACTCACTGGGAAGAGTTTGAGAATCACTGATCAGGACCAGAGCAGTTGGCTGTAAACACGTTTGTTCCTGCTGTGAAGCTTTACCGTCTGTGGGATGGACTCTGCTGCAGGGTTTGGCCCTCCTTCTTTGCCACTTGACTCTGAGAAATGCCTGGAAACAAACAAACATCCTGACATTGCGATATCTCCCACCGAGGGAGGAGTCATCCAGCTTAACAGGAGGATGGAGGAGATCAGCGCCGCCTCTTGCCTCGCCTGTGTAGAGAGCTGATGCGAGTGGCCCGGTGTTGTTCTCCCAGCTCTTCGTTGGGGTTTGAGTCTCGGCGTCAGCGGGGATTATGATCCGGTGAGCCCGGAGCACTCTGCTGCAGCTCTTAATGTCTGTTCAGGGCCCAGCGATGCCAGTAAGTCATCAAAGTGTAATGATGGTTTTATTATAGATAATGTTTGTGCTGAGGCTGTGGTTATAAATGTTTTATTGGCCCGGGGACTATCTTTAGTGCTGTGGACGCCCCTCTCTCCTCCCCCTGGCTTCTTTTCTCTCTCCCTCATGTTTTTAATTGATCTCTCTCTTCAGTTAAATCTGGTCTAATTTCATCTCAAGCTGCCTGAGCTGTGTTTAGTCAGCTGTCAGGCTTCAGTTTGGACACTGACACAAGCCAGTGAGCAGATTTCCTTCAAAGCGTGTGTCTTTATAGCAGCCGTTTGTCAGCAAACACACATTTTATTCATAAGTCTAAAGCCTGGAAGTGTTCGTGTGTTACGTGCTGGATGTGTTGTAACGTGATGCAAACAGGTGCCACTGCAGCAGTTTCTGTCCTCACTGACAGACGTAGGTTTGACAGTGTTGGCTCCGACGGCTGAGGTGGTAACGTATGCACTGTGACATCTTCTGTTTGTCTCTGTCAGAGAAATCTTCAGGGGTGGAAAAGTGAAGCTTGGAGACAAAAACCCAACAAAACAGCTGCAAACACAGAATCAGTGAGACAGAAACCACAAAAGCAGAGACAAACAGCCCACAGTGACTGCAAAGAGCACAATACAGACACGTTAGGATAAAAGTAAATACAAACTTCACTGGACCTCAGTTTAGCATGTATTAGTGTGAAAATCCTTAATAATCAGGCCCCCTCTTATCTTAATGACCTTGTAGTACCATATCACCCTATCAGAGCACTTCGCTCTCACACTGCAGGCTTACTTGTTGTTCCTAGAGTATTTAAAAGTAGAATGGGAGGCGGAGCCTTCAGTTTTCAGGCCCCTCTTCTATGGAACCAGCTTCAGTTTGGATTCAGGAGACAGACACTATCTCTACTTTTATGATTAGGCTTCAAACTTTCCTTTTTGACAAATCATATAGTTAGGGCTGGACCAGGTGACCCTGAATCCTCCCTTAGTTATGCTGCAATAGACGTAGGCTGCCGGGGGATTCCCATGATGCACTGGGGGTTTATACACCTCTCTGCATGTGATCATTAGTTATAATCTCTGTCTCTCTTTCACAGCATGTCTTTTGGGAGAGGCTGTGAACCTGTTTAAAGTTTGTATATTAGAGGCGTGGCCTCTTTCACTGACACTGGATGTAGTTGCTAGCTGTTTGTTAGGCTAACAATCGGCTAATTCCCTGAACTGGGCCTTTTGCAGCGTTACTAATGCAGCTATGTGAGCATACAGTTGGCCGCTGTAAGGTCCAGTCTGTCAGCTGTAATCCAGTTAGTGTGAGGTCCGGTTTTGTTGAGTGATAAAGTGTAGCTAAAGCTGAAAGAAAGAGGAGAAGCTGGGGTCTCACTGATCTGTCCAACGTCTGATAAACTCACTTTATTTCGATCCTTTTAACATCTTTGCTCTAAAAAGTCGTTTTCACAAACGCTCCAGTGTTGTGTTGGCAGGACGACGTGCAGCTCGTGCCTATTTTTCTGCAGACTCTGGAGAACAGAGACGTGACATTTCTTAAAAATCACAAAGGAGAGAAAATCAAATTATCTCAAAGTGCGATTCCTTTTAACAGCACTGACACTAAAGGCCAAAGAGGGCTGTTTGGGCTCGTGTATAGAGTGTTCTGATGAAGACTCGCTCAGACCTGGTTTCTGGTTACTGTCGTCCCACTTTGTGTTTATATTTTTAGCTGTCTCCACATCCAGATGAAAGGCCGCTCGGTGTCCACCCAGACACAAGCTCCTCCTCCTCCTCCCCTCTGTTCTCTCTCCGCGCTCGCTCTTATTATTCCTCTCGCCCCAGTTTCAGCTTTGCTTCATCTCTGAATGTTTCGCTTTCTGTTCAGGTTTGTGTTTTTCTGCCGGCCCGATGGTCACGTGACGGGAGGTTAAGGAGCACCTGGGATGGTGACTTTTTTCTCCTCTTGGTGTCACAGAAGAGTCTGAAGAAGGAGTCGCTCTCTTTGTCTCGGCAGAGCTGAACAGATGTGGGGAAAGAAGATGCTTCTTGTCTTTCAGATGCAGATTAGATCAGATTTTGAGGAATTGTGTGTTTCCAGAGACAGCAGGGCGGAAGTTTCTTCACATCTAGAATCCCAGCACGTGTTTCCCAGCTTTCTTTACAGTCCTCAGTTTTCTGATGGCTTAGCTGAAAATAAAAAATGCAAACCTAAACAGAAGCTGTGTGAGCTTTGGGTTTGGATGCAAATCATTTTCTTTTGCATTTCAATTTGAAGCTCTCATCATCCGCTGAGACTTTGTGTTCCAGTTGTGATGGAAATGTTTGGCTTATCAATCTTAGGTCCACCTCTGCACCTCTGCACTACTTTCATCACCAAACGTTGGAGAACAGATGTGAGTTTAGTGACTCTGAACATGGTTGTGTTTCAGAAACTGCTGATCTGCTGGATTTTCCCACATAATCATCTCTGAGGTTTACAGGAAGTGATTAGCAGCTGTGTGATGATGTCATGCCAATATGACCAACATTTGTGAGGAATGTTTTCAGCACCTCGTTGAATCTTTGTCATGAAGAATTAAAGCAGCTTTGAAGACAAAAGCAGGTTGATCCTGATACTCAAAGACGTACCTAGGACTGAATGCACAATTAGACACGAGGGAACAATAAAGGCGAGGCAGGCAAACCCAGAGGATGAACACAAACACAGATAATATAAAAACCACAGGCGTCGCCCCCTGCAGGCCACTAAAAATGCTGCAGGTTTAACTGATCTTCACTTTTCAGACACAGAAACTACGCCCATCTTTTATAAGACGGCGACAACAGAGGAGACGACACGGAGTTAGAGTATCAGTGGGAGGAGTCAGACAGGAAGAAAAGGCACACAAGTAAGAGGAACTATCAAAGTAAAACAGGAAGTGGAAACCAGGAAGACAGACAGGAGGAGTCATCTAGAAACTTGCGACCTCTTCTGTGACTGCCATAATAAAGTGCCCCATGGGGATGTACTGTATTTGAATATGTTAGTTATTAGTGATGATAGTGTACCGGATGTTATCACAGTTCCAGCAGGAATAAAAACTATCCGATGATCTCCATGAGATTTATGTTAAATTTGTATGTATGTAAAGTGTGTCGGGCGTCCTGCAGCTTCTTCGTCTTTGTTAGAGATCTAATTTATAACAGTGGCAGCTGTGTTTTTGTCAGATTGTAATTTTAACTACGAATCTTCACACCTCTCTTTCACACAACCCCCACAATCCTCTCATCACGCTCAGACGTATATATGAATGTGCATTAAGACCACATTTTATTTTTATAGTGCATTTTTGCTGCTGCTTCATTAGAGAAGCTGTGAAAAGGAGACAAAAGATGTGAGAAAAGTATTTGAACACAGAACAACAATAAAGTCACGCGCTAGTTTTCCTGTAATAGACCCGACTGCTTCAAAGCTCCCAACACTCTTTGTAGTGACACGCGGGGAAGAGAGGCTCTGCGAAGCCTTTGGAAATCCACCGTTTGCATCTATTTACAGACACATTTACAGACAGATGCAGATCGTTTCAGAGGCTTCTCTTCTGTGTTTTTGTGCTGCTGTAAAGAAGATTTCTCAGAGGAGTGAAAAACTATCTAATCACAGATACATCACATGTGATTCCAGTGCTCTTCTGTGTTAGCTGCAAGCTGTGCCGTGTGGAGCAGGACATCAGATCTACTGCACTGAGATCAGCGTGGTCAAACATGAGGCCCAGCGGCCCGTTTAGGGCAGACAGATCCGCTCGGAGCCGTCATGCAGACTGAAAAACAGCGCAACAAAAATGACAGACGTGTGTTTGTTTTGATGATTTCCTGAGTCAGCAGATGCAGGTCGTACCTGCAGTCATGGGGAGGCCCACCAATCACATCACTGCCACTCTTTCACTGAGATATTTAAAGTGATAGCTAAACAGGTGAATCTGAGGCTCACCTGCAGGACCAGAGGAAACGTTTGGTTCCTGGTGTTTGCTTTGAACACCTCAGAGCTGCTGAGTGTGAACAAGCGTGAGGCGTGCGTTCGGTCTGGTATTTGCTGTAATGGTCGATCAGGGACTCCGTCATCGTCGCCGTCGTCGTGTCATCTCTGCGACAAACGGCTCCTGTGAGTCTGACCTCAGCAGACGAGTCAGCGCTGACACGATAAACTCTGAAATACCTGAAACACGAGTTTCTCTCCTGGAAACACAAAGAAGTGAAACACGGCGTTCATATTTGCTGCTTTTACCCAAAGACTCGGTTTTCTTTTAACTTTTGGTTCAATTTGGTCGATTTTCTTTCTAAACTTTTGCTTGTTTGCAGCTGCATGTTAATATGAATACAAAGTGTAACTGTGGCGTTCTCTGATTAGCTCAACAGATCAGGAAGTCTCACGCTTTCACTTCAGTCTTTATTCTTTTATTCATTTATTAAATGTATTTTATGTGAGGATCAGAGGATCTACAGGTGTGTTTTTTTTTATATTCGTATAACGCTGCCTCAGTTTTCACCTCAGATCAGCAAAAATGAGAAAAACGTTATTTTAACTGAACCCTATAGATGGATTAGCAGCAATGCTCACATACTTTGTTTTCTTTTCTCCTTTTCTAATCAGCTCCTGACTTTATATTTGAGCCTGAATACATTAAAAACACCATTAACCTTTTGAAACGCTCCAACCTGCCTAACTATGTTTAAATCCTGGTAGACCTGCAGCCACAGAAGCTAGTGCCATCATTCTTTTTGCACATGAAACTGGAGGAGTTGTTCTTATAAAACATTCAGCTTGTCCCGGGTCGCGGTTTCCTTCCACAAATGGCTTCCGACGACAACAAAAACAAAAACAAAAACCAGTTGTGTTTGACTTCATGCCTTTCTGTACAGTTTCTGTGAGGCTCAAAACTTACACTGCATGATGGAAATAGTTTGTTTTGATGTTGTTTTTTGCAACTTGCGCAGAAAAAAATGATATTTTTCATTTTTACTGCAGTTTATAAAAACCTGTTTTTAAAAAATGAATCTATAAAGACACTCCAAATACATTTGCTGTGGTTGGAAACTATTTCGTGCAAAGGTTTTTGCATTTACAGTTTTGAGGGATCTACCTCTGAAAGGTCTTTAACTAGAAATATGTAAAAAAACAAAACAAAAATAATTTCCAGTTTTTGTAGTTTGTTGCTCTTTTTTTATGGATGTAGTTACTATGGACTTAATACATACATATTGTTAAAATGTATTAGACATATTATTATATTGTATTGATGTAGCAACTTTATGTGCTCAAAAAATGTTACTGCAGCATGTAAAAATATAAAAACGTAAAAGATAAGCGCAAAGTGTAAAAAACCGATTTCCTGTTTGTGTGCATGCTGGACTTTGCATTCGTTAGTTTCTGCTCCCGTTCACGGCTCAGAGGAGAGCTCGAGCTTCAGTTTTCACACTTCACGTGTGGTTGTGGTCCAGGAAGCATTTTGCAGTCCAATCATCTCACACCTGCTGGAATGACAGCAGCAACACCATCCCAGTGGAAGCCAGCGTGTCCATTACTGTATTTTTGATTCACAAATGATGTCACACAGTCTTTCTGGTTTGATTGGTGCTTTAGAAGAAAACAAACATTTAGGGGTCTGAAGATACCCCAGGCTCTGGAACTGCACCTCAGCTCTGTGGACTCTAAAAAAGCAGCTAAACTTGTTCCACACTCGGCTTTTATATTTTTAGCCTTTTTGTTGTGAATGTGAGTTTTATCTGTTATATTAATAACATTTCACTGGGATGGACACAGCTTCCCACGCATGGCACAGGAGCAGGATACATCTGATTAAGGATTTGTGCTTTGGCATATTTGCATCCTTTGAATAACTACCAGGAAAATTTAAAGTAACACACACACACACACACGCACACACACACACACACACACACACACACACACACACACACACACACA
>VUQR01023173.1:0-13246 GCA_015108515.1 Hemichromis elongatus | reverse complement strand
ATCATTCTGAAATTTAAAAAAAAAAAAAAAAGTAATGTGACAGAAGGAAAAATAGATCATGTGGGTTCATCTCCAGATCACTACACCACTCCAATGTGTAGCAACACACAAAAAAGAAGAAAATCACGTGCGTTACTCAGTGAAGGGCGTTTAAAAAACAAAACCACAACACTTTTACTTCTTTAAAAAAAATAAGCACTTTCAGTAGCTGATTACTTTTTCTGCTAAGGCTCACTTTGTGTGTCCATACTGCACACTGCCCATGCTGTCAGGCATTACACTGAATAAATACATTAAGGTAGAAATCAAGGATGTTTGGAATACATTTCAAATTTAATAAATAATAAACATTGAGTGTGAATAGTTTGGTCTAAATTCGTTAGCCCAGCAATAGATTGACGACTGTGAAACAAGTTGCTAGGGAAAAATGTGATGCCCGACCTGCTGCCAAACGGCTGCTGCTAGGTGAAATAGGCTTACAGTGCTGGACTGACATGCTGCTTGTCATCGATTTTTTCCAATTCAACTACTTTCCGAGTGGTAATAAGGCTGAAAAGTGTGAACCCAACCAGAAATATCTGCACCTTTTCAAGTTTTACCACCACGTGTCTCTTTGTTGGCAACTGTTAGAAGAAAAGTCTGAGTCCTTAATGCAAATTATGGGAAAATGCAGCGACCAAAGCAATCATAAGGAGGTTTTTGGTGCAATTGGCCTGTTTCACCTAGTGCCTGCCAGCGATTGCTTACTAGCTGCTTAACAGATGCCTTTTTCAAAATTCATAGTGATTGAAGGTTTTCTTTACCCTTGTGCACTTGGCCTTAGATAATGAGGGACGTGACACTCTTGATTTTTAGCAGGATTTTTCTTTGCCCTATTCACCAACACAGAGCTCATTATTTTGAGCGAGATTGAGAGAAGGTCCTTTAATGATTGAATAATCTAAATGAAATCAGAATTGTCTAAAAGCAGAACTGGACGGTCAGTCTTTCAGAAAGAAAAAGAAAAATTGTGCATCTATGAAAATAACTTGTCAGGCGAACTCACTTGTAAAGTGGCTGCTTCTCTGCAGTGTTGTTGGCAATCAGCACTGCTACTACCAAGCCGTAAATGGCTATGATACCCGCCATGACCACGGGGATGATTGACTTCATTATGAGCTCTGGCCTCATCACAGACATGGCAGCAATGCCTGTACCGCTCTTGGCTGTGCCATAGGCTGCTCCCAAGGCTGCAAGGAATGACAAAAAAAGATAACGAAGTTAGATAAATGAATAAAAACACAGCAAACTAGAGCACACAAACTACAATGCACAGGTCACAATGGGCTGGCAGACAGATGACTGAACCCAGAAGGCAGAGCTGAATAATGAAACAGAAGCGAAACAGGAGATGGAGCAACGACACAGCTGTTAGTTTCTGTTCCCTTTAAAAATCCAACATGGCTTTACTTGGGAAATTCTCCTCTTCAAATGGAAACCAATTAAAACATTTTCTACCAAAACAGATTTATGCAATCAAATATGTATTCTCCTTCAGCCAAAGTAATTTCAGAATCAGCTCAACAAGACGGCTGCAGAGCTCTACATATCACACTCTGAAGTTTGGCTTCAGTACACACACAAAAAACCTGCAGTGTGAATACACATTTATTCGCAACCCTGCAACATCTGCTGTGTACAATCTCTAGCCTGTCAGGTTGTAAAGTAACGGGAGACGTAGGGAACAAAAAGCTTTACCAGCGAATTTAGCTCTGCTGATCTGTGACTTAGAACGACACAGTCTATGTCACACACAATCAAGTCTTACGACAGAAGCAGAGTAAAAGACAATAATCAATCGTTGCCCAGCTCCGAAATTAGATTACTTTTTTTAAGATTACTATAAAACAAACACAGTGAGGTGTGGTGAGGTTTCCGCTGTCAGAGGTGTGGACACATTAATACGAACCTGTTTATTCACTTCACAGAAAAAAACATGATAAAGTCAAAGCTCTGACCACACACACCGCTTACACATATTCTGTATTAGGGCTGTTACAATTAGTTGACTAGTCACGATATCAAAATCATTGACAATTAATTTAATAGTCGGCACGTCGTTTGAATCTTTGTAAGATCCTAAAAGATTTCAGAGTGTAATAACAGACTGAAACAGAAGATGGCAGCAATGCATCTACAAGGATGCCAGCTGCTGATAAACGCCAAAGTTTAACGGAGCTAAATTTCATTAAAAGTTTGATAAATTATCATCGTGTCTTCATTTTTAGTTAGCACTTACCTTAAACACTTCAAGCTGTGAGCTAATGATAGTTATATAGGAGCAGATGCACGTTGGTGCAATAAGCTGTACGTTTTACGACCAACAGATGTATGATCTGAATAGTCGATCAAAATATTCATTCTGAGCCATCATTTTTGGCTATAAGCACATTCACATTATTATTGGAAAATTTTCAGTTTTCACAAACTCAACAATATTGCTAAATACAGCCTTTGTACTCAAATGTAGTTGTTACCAAGCTGGCAAATCCCATGTAGCAAAATATTTGAAAATATAGGGGGGGTGTAAATCTGTAGTCTCTCATTTATGAGGATGCTATGATCTTAGGCTGACCTTGACATATCACTGGTGTAACAACCAAAGCCCTGACAATGTCATTTTCTTGGCCCTCTGCAGCCAACACGCCGATGACAATTAAATCAGAAAAGTCTCTTGTGAGATCATCCCTGGAGACAGCCTGGTGAACACAGCCCGAGGTGTCCTGTACTGCGTGGAGCATGGAGAGCTGGCTTTCTGGTTAGCCTCGCAGCTTGTTTTATTTAAGCTATCTGGCAAACAGTTCTAGAGACAGACAAGAAGGAGATTCAGGCCAATCCACAAATGTGCACATGGCAGCCAGCCACATCCCCCCCCTCACTACTTATATTGATTTAACATCAGACCGATGATATCACTGGAGGTTAATTCACTCCTGCTCATCTACTCGGATGTGTCTTTATATGACTGGGCACTGTTTTTTGTGAGGAATTGCACAAACCAAAAGAAGTGAGAAGAAGATTGTTTTACTCTTCATTTTGACTTTGGAGGTACCAAACTTTCAGCTGGTGGTGTAAATTCTCCAAATAAGACGTGACACTCACCGCAGTGCTTCATTATAAAAACTGATTGAGACAGCAGTGATATTTAAGACGCTCCCCCCCCCCAAAAAAAACAAAACAAAAAAAAATAATTGATGGTTTATCTATACAAAATGACTGCAGGCCAATATGCTGACACACTTCATCCTTCATCTATTTAAAAGTGAAAAAAAAAATCAGCCATCCATTATCAGGGAGTGTAATATGTTACGGTCAGTAATGTAATCCCACGACTATTCTTTCTTGGCATGTTTGGCCACACTCAAGTATGACTTATTCTGTCCTGATGATTAAAAGTTTGATGTGTGGCAGAAAGGTTTCTACATTGTGTGGAAGCAAAAACTCTGGATTTTAATCCTAATCCCCTCAGCTTAGATAAAGAGCTTTTCCTCCTTTCTCCCCACTCCCCACAGAATATTTCATGTATGGGATGCCCTTATGACGTCTTGTGGTGTCAGAGCAGGAGGTGCCTGCAGCTAGAAATGATCTTGCATGCAAAATGCCTACGCAGCAGACAGCCCATCGGTCTGCCATGAATGCAGATAAATGGGGAAGCACTGGCTTTGAGGAAAGAAAAGAAATTCAACATGAGGAAACGGTGCAATTTCTTCATTCGAAAACCGTTAACCAGTGTTAGAAAACAGCATTTTTAGCTGCAATGTGGAAAGGAAAAGATGCTGGTTGTGAAAACCAAGACTAGCCCTGAACGGTATATATCATTATTAGAAGCCTGAGGGGGGATGTCTAGAGCCTATAGGTGCCATCACCAATCATCCCTGTCCACTGAAGACAGAAACAACGCAAATGTTAAAAGCCAAGTAACTAAAAATAACTATTTAAGAATGATTAAGCAGAAAAAAGAAAAATAAGCTTTGCAGGAGACAGAAAATTAATTTACTGCAAAGCAAAAGAAGCGGTTTTTCAAGCGATGAACATGTATCAACTCCACAAACAGTAGGTTTCTCAGTCAGGATATAAGTCTACATTTGATTTTAATTGGTTCTGCAGAGAGAAAAGTGTGCGTACACGATTTATGAAAGAGGAGAAAAAGAATGAATGTGGCCACAGAAGTGCTACTTGTCCCACAGATTATAACACCCTGTGAGTATCACCTTTCCTTAGCTAACACTAAAAGAATACGTCATCACCTGACACCACTGCTGCAACTCGCAACATGTTACAGCAAGAAGCCAAGTGCCATCATTAAAAACCAAGGCATCCACTTATTTTGGCAAATGTGAACATTTTAAAATACTCTACTGTAGAAATCTTTAGCCAACCCCCTAAAGTGTGACAAGCTGAGAATAAACTTAAATCGCAGCCACTATTTTAGACCTCATGTAGACTGCAGTGATTGATGTCATTGAAGCACAGGCGAAAATTCCTGTTAATGAAACCACAGAACAATAAGACTGTTCAAAGCTGAAGCCTGATTCATAAGAAAGTCCCAATTTGTGTGTATGTACGAGCCCCTTTCCTCTCTGCAGTGTCATACTTGTTACTCACAATCATGGACTAGAATCCCTTAGGCCATCACAGCCTTAAAAATAATAATATTTCTAACATGGGACAATTACATATAACAAATGATTAATTGCTGGGCATTATTACTTAAGAACGCACTCAATATATCAGATTTGAATCTGAATTGTTGCAGCTCTTGAAATCTCAAGATAAGGTCTGAAAAAACAAAACAATTTTTCACAGATCAACAGTGTTGTGATGTCTTAGAAAAAAGGGAGCGGAAAAAAGGTCTCATCATTAAGATAAATATGACAGAGCTTCCTCAGGCCTAAAGTTACACCTCTGTAAATTGGTCAGTTAGTGGCTTGGTGGTTTTACAATCGTGCTGCAACAGTTAACTTTGTCAATGTGAAATTATTTTGAAGTGTGGAACAACATTACTGCCGTTAGACCAAAATAAAGGAAGAGAAGTATTAAACTAGGAAATAGTCCATAAAACAAATGTGACCTGTAATAAAAAAAAAGAAGCTGATATCAAAGTTTACTTTTTATATTACTTCCCATCTTAAAGCCCTGAAACCAATCATGTGGAAGCTGATTTAACAATGACTTGATATTTAAAACAATTCCCCACTGACTTCTTAACTTTAACATTTTGAAGTTAAAGTGTAAGAAGATCAATACCCAGACGGCATTTCCAAGTCAGAAGGCTCATCATGTGATAATCATGTGATCTTGTGTCATTCCTTACAGCAATAAGGAAGTTAACCAGCTGACCCTGGTTTCCAGTGCTCAGTTGTAAGAACGAGGTTTTCAACCAAAGAGTGATTTCGATAACACACCACAGACTCAAACCGTTTATATAGAGCGAGAAAAAAAACCCCCGGAGCTTTAAGAGTTTCACTTTCTAGAATTACATCCTTTCTTATATAACTAGTACAACCTATTATTCAACACCCTTGTAGCCTCAGCAGAGTGGCATTTTATAGGAAAGATGGCAATCAACCCAACATGCCTAAAAGAAGCACCCTAACAAAAGCCTGTGTTAGGAGTGAACGATATTACAACTCATTCTCATAATAATACTTTATCTGAATAGAGTATTAGCACGATCGTGTCTGTTCGTATCACTTTCAATCTCGTCCTTTTTGCTTCAGACAACATACAGGCTAACGCCAAAGCTAACTTCTGTAGTCGTCATCAGCTAGCTAACTAGCTTTGACTAGTCCTCGCTGAAGCAGGAAGACTAACTGTGACAATTGTATTCAGATATAAACAAAGTAAAAACTAGCACGCTGGGAATAAGCCAAAAATCAGTGGCTGCACTAGCGATGTCTAAATAAACGACTGATCGAGATTATCTTTGCCACGAAAGCCAGGCTAGCGGACGGCCCTCACAGCCAGCACGGAAAGAAGCACTACGACTGAGCCGCGTTGGGAGGATACATGCACACACAGAAAAAAAGATTAAGCTGCAAAAGAAAACAGCATCTTTGGTTAAATAATAATTTATATATGAAATATAATCTATTGATATTTACCGCTGAACACCATCGCCGCAGAGGCACCCATCGCTGCGAAGAACGGGGAGTACTCGGGGCCTTCGTTAGCCATTCTTTCTCACGTATTCGGGTAAAAAAAAATACACTAAATATACAAAATTAATTATATCTGGTGACTCAAAAAGCGCACTTCACGAAACCTTTCGAAGGGCACGGGATACAAATGCTGAAGCGACTATACCGAGAACGAACCTTCTGGTCACCTAACCTAACAGTGTAAACGAAACAGTCACGACTCCTGCGATAAATACCCGGCGCAGTAGTACAAAATGGCGAAGCGGAAAATGTCACCTGACTGGCCGTACGTAGAAAGCCTATCACTGACAGGGTGTGAGGGGGGGGCAGTAAAAAAAAAGGTTAATGATTCACTGTTTGAGACAGACTGTTTACGAAAGAAAATGTACGGCTTTAAAGCGATAATTAAACGACGTATTCTGATCAAAAACAGCGTTTTTGTTCTTTCTTTTCACCCTTTTTTTTGAAGGTCACCCCTATTGTGCTTCACTTTGGTATGCTCCGCTGCAGGCTTTCCCTTTGATATCTACATTTAATTCACCCTTCTGAAGAATGAGGACGAAATGATGGGTGAAAGCAATAGATAGATTCTTTATTATTTTCTACACCTTGCACCGGGGCTAGGGCCATTCAGTGGTAGGTGGTTTACAGTCAGGTGTCACATGCACCAATGTACCACATAACAGTGGGAGAATCCCCATTTCACTGAGATTAAGAAAGAGGAAGGGGTCATGAGAGCTCGGACCCCAACGAAAAATGTCTGCATGTGTGACTCAGAGAGAGCTTATGCAGTCCCCATGCCGCCTCCTCCTCCTTTTCTCCCATCTATCCCTCTTACCCTGCTCACTCTGCATTGCCTAGTCAAGTCAGCACTACATGCAGGGCCCCTCCCCCAGTG
The DNA here is from genome assembly GCA_015108515.1 of Hemichromis elongatus. NCBI lineage: Eukaryota > Metazoa > Chordata > Actinopteri > Cichliformes > Cichlidae > Hemichromis > Hemichromis elongatus. Next base: position 6,169 of record VUQR01023173.1, on the reverse strand, counting down.
CCCCATGACTCGTGATGCCATTTCTCCACAAGGACCACAGGCCTTCTTCCTTTCGACCACTTTAACTGACCAGTACCCTACTAAACCAGGGGTATAAAACGAGAACAGAACAATTGGAGATGGGGATGCTGTGTGTGTGTGTGTGTGTGGTGATACTCATAGCAAAACAGTCACTGTGAATGAAATGACTTTCATTTCTGTTTTCTCTTTCTCTGGTGCTTGACTGAACACTCATCGATCCAGGGGAGGGAGAGAGAGGTGTGTAGCATTTCACCTGAGAATGGATTATGGTGCTTACACTCAGAGCCTATTTAGTAGCATGTAATGTGATAGTCTACATACTTACTTCCTTGATTCCTGTTTGTTTTGAGTAAATGGTAATGAATGTCTTGTAAGGTGAGCCTACGCTATAATTTATTGGCTCATCTCTGGAATTACTTTTAAGGAAGGGAAAGAGGGAAGTGTGAGAAGTTCTCACAAGGGCATCATGAAGCATTTGCTCCAAAGGTTTACTGCACACTGTGATCCTATATCTTTCAGTGACTCTGTTCACTTCCACATATGTTAAATGCCATAGATAATGTAAGAACTGCCCTTTATATAACAGATAACACTGAGATACCTACATTTAAATTTACACAAGAAACAAAAATCATCATCATCATTTCAAACACACACACCATTACCAGCTCCTGCAATATTCAGTCTTTGAATCAGACCAGTATTCGTTGGGACCCCCTCTCTCAGCCAAGCGGCAGGGGTGGCGGTCAAGGGAAAGACCTGTCTCAGTGTACGGTTAAACACTTAAGCGTCTTATTCCTCGAGGCTAAGAAGCGTGGTTTTTCAAGGAGATGCGCCAGACCAGCATCCAAAGGAGCAGCTAAATATAGACGTGCATGTGCGATTAGCAGAGTGTGAATCCTGAATGGAGAGCGCAGCCTTGGTGAGACAGAGTCAATTCCACTTACTGTAAAAGAAGGAATTACTCCACTCCGTCGCCATTTAAGCTGCTGCATCTCTGCAGATACATTACAGCGAGGCACACACATGCACTCTGAAAATCAGCTCACGCTTCTTTTTATTTATAAGACTGCACTGACATTGATTGCTTGCACATGGACACGCCAAATAAAACGTCTGATAAATAACCAGGTGTATCAGTTTCCACAGCTGCGAGTCGCTCGGGTACGCACGATTCAAATACAGCAGGCTCGGTTTCTCTGTTAGGTTTGATTGAAATGTGGCAGGGATTTCTATGAATTGAATTCTGCAGCGCAGCTCACTAGCCAGATATAATTATAACTATATCTGACTCATATCTGCTGAATGTTTTCCAGTCATGCAGCGTCAGTGTCAGCTTCCACAAAAGAGAGACATGCAGAAGGCAGCCAAACGAAAATAGACGTGGTGCGTGTGCGTCTGAGCCATTTATTTGTCATTCTTAGTAGTTTAAAGCTGGAGCGTTAATACACATTTATATGCAATTTTCAAGATTTTATTTTTGGCTGATTAGTGTGTCAGTTGTGGTTTTAATATCACAGCTTTCTCTTTGGGTTTGAGGCTTACAAAAAAAAAAAAAAATCACTATGTGATATGGCTCTGTTGTATTACTTTGCAGTGACTTTGGGAAAAGGCTAACTGAAAGTAACCGCTGGGAGTACAGAGCAAACACAAGACAACATGCAGTCAGCTGACTGTAAAAGGCATGTGGCACACTTCTGTGACAATCTGAGAAAACGCAACTCTCTCTTTGCAGGAACAAACGTGACAGATTCAAAGGATTAGAAAGCCAAATCTTCAAATGTGAACTGTGGACAATGTCAGGAGAATCAGGGAGACGGTCTGGAGTTCACTTTTCCTCACCGCTTCACAATCATTCTCACTACTAGAGATGCTTTTAGTTACACATTACGCCTATTTATTCACTGTAAATTCATTAGTATTACTCTCACACCGAGTTGTTTTAGGGAACTGGATGTTAAAAGCCTGCGTGATGCTATCATGCAGTTTTTGGGCTGCAGTGCATGGGTGAAAACGCCTTCAGTAACAAGACAAAATAACAATGACAACACAAAATGACTCTGATGAAAGCTTAATGCTGTATTTTCACATTTGCAGTTATTCAATTGACACTTTACTGAAGCACATATTCAAATCCACACACACACACACACACACACTTTAGGAGCAGGACATCGGTTGGAACTTCTCGTTACAATCTTTATACTGGAGAGGACGGAAATAACTGGAAACTGATGTAGAGGAGGAGACTTCTCAGCTACTTGCAAAGAAAACGTTATATTCATATACTGCACAAAAGGGAGACGATCATCACAGACTCAAAGAGAAAGCTGGTGCAAAATGGCAACACACAAATTCACTAGATAATCATAAACATTTACACCATGAATTCATTTGTCCGATCTCCCACCTAGTCATGATCTATCAGGAAGTGTGGGAAGAATCGACAGGTTCACTAACATCTAGGTTCTTTTGTTCATCGTACATCACAAACATGGAGACTTGATTTCACACATGCCGTTGTAAACCTCATGACCTGATAGTACTTTAAGGACTGCAGAGTTAGCTTAACAATGAGTTTGGCAGATTGAGATAAAATACAGAACAAAAAAAAAAAGGACTTAAATTTACTTTCAGAAAATCAAATGTTTTTTTTTTTTTTTGCTCAGCAGGTTGATCCTGGACATTTCCATTACCATGTCAGCAAAATGAGTACACAAATCTATAAATACAAAAATAAACAGAAAAAGAGAAACATTTTTTTGTTTGTATGCTGAAATTTGAACAAACAGCTTTAATAAATAAAAAAAAAAAAATTGTAAGTCAGAGTTGGATTTGCAGGACGGATGTGGGTTTGTTTGCATGTCTGTTTTCCACCTAAAACACTTGACTTCTCATTTCACATGTTTAAGTGTTCATGGATGAATATCTAAGTATATGCTGCATGTATGTGCTCAGCATTATGAGGCCATGGCGTCCTGGAAGCCCCACACCTCTAGCAGTGAAATCTGGAAGCTCTCCGCACACAGGGGCGGGTTGTCAAAGGTGGTGCAGCTGCCAGTGCGCCCATGGTTCAGTTCAGAGTCGATATACAGAGCGTTGCCGTCGCCTCCTCCTGATCGGACAGAAGATTACAGAGTTTGCACGAGTTACCAACGATCAGCACTTCTACCAAGCAGATACTTTTAAATAATAACATTGTTCCATCAGCATATAGTGTTTAGTCTTGTGAGCGTGTAAAAAGCATGTACACCTGTCTAATCAGTCTGGTAGCAAGTAGGCATGTAGACACGGTCAAGAGGACTTGGTAAAGTTAAAACTGAGAAATAGAATAAGGAAGAAAGGTGTTTGAAGAGACTCAATGTGGTCACTAGGTTGGTATGAAACTCAGAAACTGCTGACATAGTGGGATTTTTCCCACACAACCACCTCTGGGGTACAGAGACTGGTCCAGTCACCTCTAACTAGTATTTGAACATGACAATGAGCTGACTGCACTCAAAACACCTCCAGAGTCAATAGATCTCAGGCCAACAGAGCACATTTGGGATGTGGTGGAACAGGAGTTTCTCAGACAATAAATCACCAAACTCAGACCATAAATCTGTCCAGACCCCTTCTTTGGTTCATTATTCTGTTTAAGTGTTTTAATAATGCTATTTATAATGTTTGAGATTGCAAAAACTCTTTACTTTACTCTTTACTACCCTGTTTAAAATCAAAGGATATCAGAAGCAGCTCGCGAACAAGGTACAACTGTAAACGTCTTTCGCAATACTGATCATTTGACCACTGTTATTACAAAGTTGTTATAAACTACTACAAAGAGATACACGGAGAAGCTTTAAAGAACCAAAAACCCCAACTTTTCTATGCACAACGTCCATCTCCACTCGGATCCAGAGCTGCCTTATAGAGGTGGGACGATTGATCGGACTATAGTTAGTATAGGTAGCAAGTCTGGTATCGGTATTGGCTCGATAGGATCGTAATCCACTGAATTGAGTTGAATGTTATTTTTAATTATAAAAAAAATATTATATATATATTTTTATTACAAAGTATTATACAAATTATATTAACAAAAAAATAAATAGATGTTTTTTCAATATCATAAAAGCTGAAAAGTGTGTTTTATACCCTTTTCTCATTGTTGTGGAAAGTAAAAATCAATGATTTAGTGGTCATTAAAATTTGACCACTTGATGACGATTCATCATCAAGTCATGCAGGGGAGTGCAGTGTGCTTAAACTGGCACCTGATTAGATTAGGTACGCACAATGGTCCCCAATTAAAGAAATTAGCTGCCACTTCTCCTCCAATTTCCCCAATTATGGGAGAATACAAGTTACAACTTAAAAACATGCGTTAAAATGGAAAAGATACATAAAAGGTATACATGTAAAAGTCCACTCACCCACTATGATGGAGTCAATATTTCCAGCCATGAACATAGACGTATTCTTAGAGTTCAGGTTGAAGTGGCGGGCAGACAGAAATGGCGACAGCTCTCCAGGAGGTTTTTCTGGCTGCTGTAAGCTATTGCCGTCCTTGATCTGGTCTTCAGTTGTCGCCGTTTCATCCTGATCCTGGGTCTTGATGGACGAAGCCAGCTCAGGGTGACGGATTACTATCCACTCGTAACGCTCCATCTCCGGCTTCAGCTAACAAGAGACACAGGGATGTTTACCGTTACACAGGAAACATTAACAACTTTACACCTGAAATCCACATATTAAATGAAGTAATAATAGAGCAAAACACGTTTTCTTAAAAATTATATAATTTAGTTAATATCCCAAAAATGAATCCCGATTTTAACACACGCGTGGAATTTAACATTCTTCAGGAAAAACAGTCTCCTGTCGACAGAGAGCATGAAAATTGGAACACCAAGTCAATGATTTGATCAACAGCTCCATCTTCCACTGCTGAGATAAAGCAGCACTGTCTTATCTCTTTAACACAAACTCAACCGTTGCTTTTGGCAGGCTAACTACAACCCACTGTTTCTGTTTATTGAGCTCCAGCACACACAAGATGAGGGACTCTAGAAGTTTGGAGCTTTAACATAACTTTTACTTGTTAGGGTGATGGCTGCTTTAAAAATTCTGACTCCTCAGACTTTGCCTAGAGAATTAGGAGAGTCTTCTAAGCAGCCATCTGGTACCCAGCCTCATGGGTCCTCAGTTTGAGATGTAATTAATTTCGAGCAGTTTTCTCAGATTTTCTTGGATTTCCAGTCATGAACTTTTACCATTCCTTTTAACTACAAGAACTGCAAACAAGAAAACTCAGCTTTTTACTGCAGAGCAGTAGACAGTAAGCGTGGCACGTTTACTCTGACACCGGCACGAATACGGCTCATCAGAACAAAACCTCTCATGACCTCAGAAGATTTCTGTCTTGCTTCTATGGATTTTCTTTCCTCTTCTCTCCAGAAAGAAAGAAAGAAAACCCTCCACCTCTCCAGACTCTCTCCTACCATAACTAAAGATCAGTGTCATCGGCAAAGATCAGTCCATGGAAATCCCTTCTCTGCCTCATCTGTCAGCCTCTTCATCACCATTGAAAACAAGAAGGGGTTCAATCCCTGTTGTAATACCACATCCACCTTGAACCTATTTGTCAGACCGACCGCACACCTCACCACTGTCTAGCCATCCTCTCTCACCTCTGCCACTTCAGACTTCTCATGCGTTAACACAGTTACTCTCTTGGCCCCACATCATATACTTTCTCTAGATCCTCAAAGACCTTTACTGTACTTCTCCATTAACACACTTGAAGCAAACATCGCATCTGTAGTGCTCACTCATCATGAATCTGGACTGCAACACATTGATCGTCACCTCTTTTCTCATAGCTTCATGATATGGCTTCTGTAGTTACTACGGCTCTGCACAATATCTTCATTTTAGAAAATCTGTACTCTGTTCCTCAGGCATCTTCTCTTCTCTAGGTTTTGAAAAAAAAATCTCTCCTTAACACACCTGAAAATGTAGAATAGGCTACTTAACGAGGTGCAAACAAGCTTTTCCTCTTCGCCTAAAAACTGTGGACAGACCTTAAAAACAGAAGCGGATACAAGGCACATGATTACAGAACTAGAAGCCTTATGAAGGAAGAATGGAGGATCACCTTCAC
>VUQR01023172.1:1590-28399 GCA_015108515.1 Hemichromis elongatus | reverse complement strand
ATTATGTCCCCCAGCACTGTTGGGTTCCAGCAGTTGTTGGATATATGTTCCAGGTATGGGGTTGAGTTTGATGTACAGTACAATGCAAAGAGTGTTGTGTTGATTTGTAGGACTAAGGAAGATCAGAAGGTGCACTTTCCTATGTTTTACCTGTTATCTGTCTAACTGTACAAAATATCTTGGGCATATTATTACTGACAAGATGGAAGATGATGCTGACATGTATAGGCAGAGATGAATGTTGTATATCCAAGCGAACATGTTGGTTAGGAAATTTCATTACTGCTCTGATGATGTGAAGGTGCACTTGTTTCGTGCTTATTACACCCCTATGTATGCAGCCCCATTATGGGTCAATTATAAAAAGGAGACTATGCGCAAACTGCAGGTAGCATATAATGACTGTCTGAGGATATTGTTGAAGAAGCCTAGGAGTAGCAGTGCAAGTAAGCTTTTTTGTGACGTGAGGCTAAGTTGTTTACAGGCCCTTTTGAGGAACCTAATGTTTAAGTTTATGTGTCGACTTGATGAGTCACAAAACTGGATTATAATAAGGCTCACAAGTCCTATGTGTAGCTCAGTACGATATCAATCACATTTATGGAAGCATTGGTATGAGTGCCTTTTAAGACTCTTGTGAAAAAGGGTGTATTTTTATATTTTTATGTTTATGTAATTTTTTTTCTTCTCTGTATGTGTATGTCCTGATATTGGGCCTAGAGCCTGTAATAAAGTAATATATATAAAACATCGGATATGTATCGGATTCAGTACCACATACGAAAGGGACCCAGATCGGATTTGAAAATATCAGATTTGTGCTGTTCACACTGTCATACCGTGATGAGGCCATCTGCTGCGACCGGTTGGGGTGAGAGAAGGAAGACGGGATAAAGCCAGGCTGTCGGAGACAGACAGAGATTAACACCACCTGTTTTTCAGAAAAGAGGCTAAATATGACTTTCTGGTTTGACTGGCCTTCAAGGCTCAGAGCATAACTCCTCATTATGTTTTTACCAGGCAGCACTGACAGGACATACTTTTCATAAAAGGATCAAAATCCGTTTGAATGACCCCTTTGACCTCTCTAAGAAACCATTATATTAACTTTCTCAAGCTTTGCATTTTAGCTCATATCACTATCATTTCAGCTGCAAAATATTCTCTGCTCAAGCCTGCTGCAGACCCTCAGCCACGGTTTGATTGGAGGTCAGGGCCAGACTTTGAAACAATCCTCAGAAATGACCAGGTCACTGACAGTCACAGCTGAGATGAAGCAGGATGACCTTACACTTCTAAGCAGCTTTTGACAAACTGAAATCAAATTTCAGAGCAGTGATTCCTTAGATTTACATCCCTGCAAAGTCGCTCTTTAATTTAGTCACATCAATACTTTTTAAATAAAAGCGACACCTACACAAACAGAAAAAAAATACTGGCATAGAAAATCAAATGAAAATAACGGTGGTACTCAATTAAACATTTGAAGGGAAAATTAGAGCTTTTACAGACACAGTAATTAATGCCTCCCTGAACAATTTAAAGGACTGAAAAATTAACTCCTTACTGACGCCACAATTATCTGCGAATGCACGATCACACAGAGAATGCATGCTTCATATGAGTTAGTGAGCTAATCTGTTTTAAAGGCAGTGCTGTACACTGGCAGCCTCAAGTGGTAAAAAAGTGGTACCTCATCAAAGTGAAGCCAGAGTCCAGGGAGTGACCTTATGATTAGTAACACAACCAGGCCAACATGTCTCATAAAAGAAAGATTGCAATGTCAAAAAACTCAAAACAAGCCATGACAAGAGCGGGAGTCAAAGCTTGAACTAATATGTGATGGATACACCGATCAGGCATAAGATTACGTGTACTGGTGTGGTCCAATCAAAGGGACGACCCCTGTCCACCACTAAAGCACCAACGCTGAGCACATGAGTATCAGAACTGGACTGTGGCGCGCTTGAAGACGGTGGCCTGGTGTGATAAATCATGGAGGCAGTGTGATGGGGGATGATGTTCTATCTATAATCTTCTGTGTTTCCTTTTGTTTAAAATGATCTTTGCCTCCTTAATGCTGGCGTCAGTCACATGCTCCACAGCTCATGTGGCCTCTAGTCTGTCTTAGAATTGATGTTCATATTTTTATTTTATTTTTTTGCATAGCATATTCAGAGATTGACAGTGAACCATTAGGAACGACTGGTAGTTTGCAGGCCACGTGCAAAAGCAGAAAGTAATTATAGCATGGATTAAAGTTGTGCAGACTTGTGTACAACATGTAACACAATGACAACAAAAAGAAAAAAGACAACAATAATAACATGATAATGCAAGTTATATGAGCTGCACATGGTACAAGGACCCTCTCCTGATTTTATTTTGTGAAATAATCTGAATAAAAGTGTAGCAGAATATACAAGACATACCATCACATCCACACCTACAGCTAATTTAGATCAGCCTGCAGGAGGAACCTGGATGAATCCAACATCAGCTCTAAGGGAACATGCAAACTCCACACAGAGTCACAGCTGAGAAGGAGTTTCAAACTGTGAACATTTCTTCTGTGCGGTGACAGCTCAGTTTAACTCTGTAGCATCGCGCTGCCAAAATAAACAACAGAGGTGAGTACTTTACACACAACAGTAATAGAGAGGCTTCATGTGTGGTGTGTGAGTTAGCTGCAACCATTAAACACGTGAGTATGTGAGTCGTCGTGCAATTTACGTAACGTGAATGAAAATGAGGGAGCCAAAGGGGGTTAAACCTTCACAGACTCTTAAGGAAACAAAGATCAGAAGCTTCTTAGAGGGACTTTTTTTAATGTCCAAAATAATGTAGTTACACGTAGATCTGTGCAGCTTCTCGGTAATCCGGATCGTGGTAGTCTGAGGAGCTTAAAAAGAAGGTGACTGGACTCCTCTAAGTTTGATGAAGAAGTTTCACCTTTCATGGAAGAGATTTCTTCAGTTCTGAAGAATTAAATAAAAGTAATCTTAATTATATATTCTAAGTACTAAAACTTAAAAATTACATTGAATAGAATCTGCTTAAAAATTATGCTTTATACTTAATGATTCATGATTTTAATCAAAACAAACCTTTGACGTTATAGATTTCGATTGCATTTTACTGACAATCATTGCTTTGTGTGTGTGTGTGTGTGTGTGTGTAGGTTGCACTGTGGAGATTTATTCCTGCCATGCTCTTTACCTTCGTTTTACAATATCTGGCAGTTCCACATTAACATGGGCGTTACTGGCGCGCCGCTGGTGTTGTGTGGGCCTTGGTGGACTCGTGCTTTTGCTATGAAGATTGCGGGGAAATCACGGAGATAAAGTGCAGGCTCCATCACAGCACCGAGGTGGTCTCTTTTATTTCACAACAAACAGCTTCCGAGGAGTAACGTGTGCGCATCTCAGCTCAGTTTCCGAGCCTCCTCCTTCTGCGCGCTGCGCTCCGAGAGGGCGTGTCCAGTGACGTATCCGAATGGGACAAACCTTAAACCTGGCATTTTGTGGGCTGGAGAGGGATTGAGTGGAAATATTATTGACACACCATCAAGGAAGAAGTTCGTGGAGGAATAACGCGGATGAATAAGAACCGTGGTGGACGTGCCGCGTAGTTCATAGTTTCACTTTTACGCTTTCGTTTATTGACTGTTTGCGGCGACTTTGACTTTTAACCCAAAGAAGTAAAGCAGCAGAAACAGAAGCTGACATGTTCCCGTGACAGGTTCGTGAAACGAAGAAAATAAGTTGTGATTTCTTTTCCACAGAGATGAGCAGAGAGTGACCGCAGCGCAGCGGGAAGGGGGTGAAGCTGGCCGGATCGTCCCCAGAGTAACAGGTGCAGCTCTGCTTGGTTCCACAGAGTCAATTCTGGTTGTGCTTTTCATGATCAACTGATCTCAGAGAGTTCATGGTTTGACTGATGTGGGTAAAACTGCTTTAAGAGATGTTCTGCCAATAAAGGCGAAAGGTTAAATCCCTGATTAATTTACTGTGTAAGGGATGTTTAAGCATAAAATACCCACTTTTATTGCTCTCAACCATAAAATATCCCTTTGTAATATTATTATTATGAGGCTGATAGGAAAATCGTGCAATGTGACCACAGCTGAAGGGAGACATATGTTTCATTAACAGTTCTCTCACCTGCTGTCACATTACAGTCCGTGTATTTTGCTCATTTGTTGAGGAATTTTAAGAGGTAAAATTGACATTTTTCTGGAAAGGTCTGGGCTTTGGTTGTGGACTGCATTGGTTCAAAGTAGAGGCATGTTGGTATGGATGACATAAAATAATAAAAGTTCAATTAGAAGAAAAATCATACCACTTAACCTTTTAGCTTGCCATTAGTTTAATGTGGCTGTGATAGTGAGAAGCCAGCCTTTTTCACGCAGTCACTAAAGAAAACTTCAGACTTCTGTCATCACCAGCAAAATGTAAAGTTGTTTTCTTTTTAAATTTTTAATAGTCTAAAATTTTCCCAGACACATCAAATAATACAAAGACTGGAATAACACTGAGCTGTAAATGCTCCTGCTGATGTTTTGTGCCCAATTTCAGTATCTTATTCAATGAAATGTCTTAATTGCGAGTACTTGTATTTGCCAGAATTTGTATTCAACCTGTAAAGGACAAGAAATCAACATAAAAAAACCCAAACAAAACAAAGGAAGCAGTCGTATATATATGTATATACACACAAACAGGCGAAAATTAGATTATATTTTTCATTAGATTTTGTCTTTCTATTTCCTCTTTCTTCATTCATTCTAAAGAAGATGCTGGTTTTCTTTCTTTCTTCACAGCTGTACTGCATTCAGTTTCAATCTTAAATCTTCCTCTGTGCGTCTGAAATTTATATATTTAAAAAAACAGTGACTGTGAATCAACTGAGTCACATCAGTCAAGCTTCTCCTACATAAAATAGAGAGTTGTTCTGAACCTTAAATGTGGCTTTGCTGATTTTTCAACTTTCCTCTCAGGAGCATGCGTTAAAGACGTTCCTCCACGTCTTATTACAGCATTGCTGTGGTTTTCATGTGAGGATCTGCACTCTAATCTTTAGACGGCCCTGGCCATTAGTTTATCGCATCAACAAAACTGACTATCTGCTCCCGTTCTTCAGGCCGCACAGTGGATGTAAGCCTGGCAGCCTCCTCTCCGCAGCCTTGAGACTGCTCACAGTGTAATTATAATCTGACTGTTACTGTAAATACCAGATTCCTTTTCCACTCGCGAATAACTTAGCTGTGTGGGAGATGAAAATATGCACGTGTGTGTGGAGGGGAGGATGGAGGGAAGTCCTGCCATTACTAGAAATAAGGCTTGGTGTACATCCCCTTCCGATCTCCGGTTTTCTTTCCCATTGAAAAGAATTCCACAGTTTGCCAACAAAAACTCTTCAAGGTCACTCCGCTCGACAGTTCCCCCCCCCAACCCCCACCTCCACCCAGTGCAGCCCACAGATCGTACATCACCCGAGATACACGAGAACACTATGTAACTAAAACACGGCACTAGTGAGCCCAGAAGAAGTGTGCTGCAGTCTTCTCCCTGCAGGCAGGTGTAGCACCAGTAAGAGGACAGTGTGCCGAGTAGCACGGCACAGAGAGAAGAAGGTCGGAGCGGGATCAAACTGCACATGTTCATGATGCTCGAGGATGGATCATTTCAGAAGGAAACTGGTTTCATTTAGCTGCAGATCTTCTCTCATGGGTTACACGTGTTAACAGATGCTTTAAAGTGTAAGGATCTTTCAGCGCAGCAACATTTAAATTAGTGCCTGCAGTTTTTGGTGGCAGGCTGCACAACTTGTGGATAATTTCATCAATCTGTCTAAATGCATCATCATCATCATCAGCATTTAATTTATGATGATCAACAACAACAACAAAAAAACACTGGGCCAAATCACCGTGTTATTCCTAATCCTCGCACCCAGCCTGATTTTCTTCATTACGTATTTCTGCATGAAATAGATCGTGGACAGGAAGAATCCAAAGCACGGAAAAGCACTGTTTTAGATGTATAAAGTACCGAGGATTAAGAAATTCAAAAGTAGAACAAAATATTTATGTGTATAATGTCACGTTCAAACTTCTGTGAGGTTATCCGTTACAAGTATTTGGGTTGGGTTCATTTAAAGAAGACTGCACTGCAGATTTAAATAGCGCACACTCCAAAACATGTGTTTCATGAGGCAGCGGCTTTATTCAGCATCTTTAAGGCGGACTCAGTGTGCTGGACTGTTACCCGCCCTCTCCTTGTGTTTGCTTCCATATCTCCCTTTTCTTTGCTCTCTCTCCTTCCTCCTTCACTCATCCTCTCCCTCTCTCAGGTGTGCCAGCTTAGTGATAGCTTTGTCCTTTATTTAACGCAGAGCTGGTGTTCTACAATCTGGCTTCTTTGTTAGGACTTACTTGCAATTTAGCTTTTCTTATTGCATTGCACTCGAGAGGGAAATACGTCTTGTTGGCAGATTGGACCTTGGGCGTGGCATCCTCTTGATTTTTTGCAGTCAGATTAGATGTATGGACATAGTTAGAACTATGGTCACAGTAATGATCGCTCAACTTAAACCTCGTACAAGTCGTAATGAACAGTGTTACTGCTGATGGTTTCTCAGCTGATCTGCTGGTGCTGGTCACATGTCCATTTTTTTAAACATCAAAGAATGAAAGATTGTATTTATTAGCTGGGGGTTGTTAAGCAACTTTAACTGACATTAGGGTTGCGTTTTTCTTTTCTTTTTTTAAATCTATTTTGGCGCATTTTAGTTTTGATGAGTTTTTGATGACATGATTTGAGATATATTTTAGAATAAAGGTCAGTACTGGTCAATGTAAACCTGCATATATTTGGGTGTGCGGGTGCTTGATTTATTTATTTATTTTTATTTATTAATATTTTTTATCGGTGGAAACTTAACAGGTGTTGCTGCTTTGTCACGTAGAACTTTTGTAGCTCACCCAGGATTTCAAATGCATCCATCTAAACTACATCTTGGAAAGATGGATAATTTGATGATCTTATATTACAGATTATCTTAATTTGGCTCATAATCTGCTTTTCTGAAGAATTCTCATGAAATAAATAATTGGATTGAACAAAAGCGCTCTGTAAATTTCACCTGATACATCACGGAAGTTTAACTTGTTGCGTAAAGAGACCACAGCATAGCAACCGGGAACAGCACAGTTCTCCCATCATATGAGCGATGGGAGTTGCCACTTCCAGTTAGAACTTTAATAGAAATCAAAGCAAAAACAGGTTGAATAGATTTGTGAGTTGGCCCGTTTTAGCATTTAGTTGAAGTGACCAGCATTGTATCCAGGCAACCATATGAAAAACCACTCATGTGATTACCTGACTTCAACTAAATCTGTGGGGAAAATTGTGAATCATAGTGTGATTCCATCCCTAAAAAGAGAGAGCTGACTGCTTTGAAACGAAGCACAGTGCCGCTGTGTCAGTAAACCTCCTTATCATATATAACTGGTGCACAGAGTTTAGCTAAGGTTTCCAGGTTGAACAGCATTATTTAACTAAAACGACAGACTTTGCTCCTTTTCAGTGGAAATGTATGTGTTACCCTTATTAGAAACAACTTGGCACCTTAACTTAATTCAATGCAATTCCATTTTTTTTAAATAGCGCCAAATCACAACAATCATTCCTCAAGGTGCTTTATATTGTAAGGTAGACCCTACAATAATACATACAGAGAAAAACCCAACAATCAAATGACCCCCCCTATGAGCAAGCACTCTGGCAACAGTGGGAAGGAAAAACTCCCTTTTAACTGGAAGAAACCTCTAGCAGAACCAGGCTCAGGGAGGGGCGGGGCCATCTGCTGCGGCCGGTTGGGGTGTGAGAAGGAAGACAGGATAAAAGACATACTATGGAAGACAGACAGAGATAAACAGAGATGTGGCATGAACACAATGAATCAGATTTGTTAGATCCAACAATAGGGTAACTTACGGCATTCACCATTTCACCCTAAATCAAGCAAAACAAAACAAAAACTTGTGGCTCACTGTGAAAGATTCAGCTGGTCACTACTACCTTGTAAAGCTGATGTCACAGCTGACTACAACAAAACAAGTAACATTTCATGTTTTAAATAATTATTGTGAAAGTAGAAAAGTTAAAGTTTATCATCTTGTCCATATCTTCCTGCAACCTCTCTCTCATCTAAAGTTTGAAAGTGCACTGCCTCACTTTGCAGCTCAGGATATAAACAGCTGATGACACTTGAAACCATTTAATTCGGCTGCTCTGCTCTGGATTTAATTCCATTTGTTCAGATTAGTTCTCCACACTCGGGACTCTTTGACTCTCTCAGCCACCCACCAGTTCTCATAATCCGCTCTACCACGGCTCAGTATTCCAGTCTGCTAGCTACTACATTAATGAAAAAAGATGGCTAATGCGGCTATGGCTATTGTTAACGTGTGCACTGGCCAGGTGAACATTTATAATAATTGTTTAATACTTGAAACGGGAATTTTGCTGACGTCTGTGAATTACTTCTGAAGTATTGTTGCTGTGTCAAGTTATGTGTGCTAGAGGAGGCCAACAAGTTTTTTTTGTTTTTTTTTATTCGAAACTAAGTATTAATGTTACTACCTATTTATATCTGAGTATTGATTTTTTTTTTGGACAACTGGACGTGGAGTAGGTGATGCACTGGCGCATGCGTTCATGACTTATTGTGCTGTTACTGGTTCTGGTAATGCTGGCTGCTGCATTATCTTCATAGTTTCCACATTTGTAATGATTTCCTTTGAATTAGTGTGGTAAATGTTTTAATGGCTGCAATGGCCTGTAATCAAAAAAGGTTTTAGGTAATGCTGTCTCATGTATACATCCATGTGCAGTTTTCTGCAGTTTTGCTTAATTAAAAAGACAACTGCGCAGCATTTGC
Organism: Hemichromis elongatus; assembly: GCA_015108515.1. Classification (NCBI taxonomy): domain Eukaryota; kingdom Metazoa; phylum Chordata; class Actinopteri; order Cichliformes; family Cichlidae; genus Hemichromis; species Hemichromis elongatus. Next base: position 19,453 of record VUQR01023172.1, on the reverse strand, counting down.
TTACTAAAATTTTCTTACTTTTACATTTTCAGCAAATTATCAATGTCCTTAACTGCTTTAACTCTCCATTACATTGGAGATCAGATTATATTTGTTGTTATTGACTGCTCAAGTTAGGATATGCACATTTGTAAATTATTTTACACGTGTTCAAATTAAATCATGCAGATTGCCCTCCGTGCTATCACTAGATCTAATACATCTACTTAGTTACTTTGTTAACCAAATTTTGCCTCTAGTGACCTTCATTTCTTAATTTTTTGATGACCCATCAGCAACTAGTTGAGTTTTTGGTAAAATGATACCACAGCTAATACCTTTGATCTGGGTAACCACAGTCAGTTCTGGGCTCATGGAAAATAATTTGTGTTTATCATCTTGACCATTATAAATCTCTTCAAAATATATGTCAAAATGTAGAGTGCTGTACAAAAGTTTTGAGCCACATGTGATTTTTTTGCTTCCAAGGAACCTGAATTATGATTTAAAAAAAAAAATAAAAAAATGTGGTTTTGCGCTGAGGTATTTCAGGCTTTCTGAAGGGCTTTCAAGTTTTTCTCTGGACATTGGCTGCTTTTTCACTCATTCACAGTACAGTCCTTGTAGCTGACTATTTTTAGAGGAATAATCATGAAAGGCACCTGTCTGAAGGGATGACCCAGCGTTGTGTGTACACATAACAGATGACTTAGAAAGGAGCCAATTTAAATTTGCATCTTTATGTAGTTTGTTACTGCCAGCCAGCAGTAAAACTGTATAACTTGTTATCGTTTCTATTTTTGAATCTATCAAAAATGCAAAAGATAACACAGTTTGACAGGCATCAAGTAGTTTTTCACGCAAACAAGGTGATTCCAAAGAGACATTTACTTAAAACTGGCATATATCACCATGGTGTGCAGTGTGTTCTTGAAAAGAAGTCCAGGAAAGTAGACAAGTGGTGGTCAAAAATGGGAAAAAAGAAGTGGCAGGCCTAAAAAACTATCGTATTTTTTGGCCTATAAGGTGCACTTAAAAACCTTTAATTTTCTCAAAATTGACAGTGTGCCTTATGTACCAATTCTGGTTGTGCTTACTGACCTCAAACCGATTTTATGTTGTACATGGTGCTCAAAAGTCTGTCAAAAAATGTTTTAGTACAACTTTGGGAAACTACAAAGCCGCACTGCTTGATGGATTGTCAGAGCATTACTGCTACCGATGTCAGGAGCCTCGCGAAGTAATCTGGGTCCAAAACACTGTCCGCTTCAGGTCCCAAAGTCAAACAAACACTGCGGCATCACTGAGAGTTAAAAACTGTCTAACTTCTGTCATCTTTAATAAAATGATCAGCGTTGCTGCTTTACCAGGTGTAACAATGAAGGCATCTATGAAAACAGGATCTATTAAATTTAACGGAGTTAGAAGTTAGCAGGAAATTAGCTTGCTAGTTTTCACCTAAACATAATACTGTGGTGGACCACTAGAGGGCTCCACTTACACCCAGTTTACAGGAAGTGTGTTGCTTTGTTTTGGAGTGGTGTGGTGATGAGCAATAAAACAGGAGTGTTAATCGAGAGCTCTCATGTCGTCTGTGTCTACCTCCACAATGTACCATGTTCTGACTGAGATTTCTGAAAACATTTAAATGTACAGCTCTGCTATCACTTTCAACCTAAATGAAGACAGAAAACTAAACAGCAGTGATGTTTGGAGGGTTACTGAAGTTGGACTAGCTGGTATATAATGATGTGCTAGGTGATCGCTAGCGACACAGCTATGTTAGCATAACATAAACACAGTGAAGCTGGAAGATAAACGCTAACTTTTTTCCACTCAATAAAAGTTAATGTGAGGGTTCCTGATGGTTAGGGACAAATGCAATCGCATGGCAGGATGCTGTAAACGGACCAAACCTAAGTCAGGAGAACAACTGAGATAATCCATCCACAACACGAGGTTAGTCATTAACATACAGCAACAACATGGGAATAGAGCAGCTGTGGGAGAATTCAAATTAATGAATCAATGGTGGTGAAGTGGAGGAAACAAGAAGAATGAGCTGATTAAAGTTTGACTTATCTGACTATTTGGTTTCGCTTAATGCACCTTATAATCCGGTGCGCCTTATGGTCCGAAAAATACAGTACAGTGCCTTGAAAAATATTGACAGTATTAAATGTATTTTATGGGGATTTTTGAGTTATACCAAGAGAAAGCAGTGCATAATTAAGAAGTACAAGGAAAATGATGGAAAAAGATTTTTTACAAATAAGAATCTAAAACAAGTGCTTTTCAGTCCCCCAGTATAACTAGCTGGCTTTAGAAGTCACCTAATAAATCAATAGAGTCCACCTGTCTATACTGTAATATCAGTATGAATATAGCTGTTCTTTGAAGCCCTCAGAGAGAACATTTGTGAACAAAGGATTAGGTTGTAAAACCACATCCCAAGCTTTGAAAAGAGTATAGTACAACTGTAAACCTGCCATGACATAGCTGTTCTCCTAAACTCACTGCCCGGGCAAGGGAAGCATTAATCAGGTAAGTCTGGAGAAACTGCAGAGATTTAGAGCTCAAGTGGGAGAACCTAGACAACTAATACTTTTGCGCTCCATAAATCTGGCTTTTATGAAAGAGTGGTGCATTAAATACATCATCCCTGCTGTGAAGCATGGTGGTAGTAGCGTCATGCTGCAGCAGCTTTTAAACAAGGACGGGATGGGAAGATGGATGGTGCTAAATACAGATCAATCCTGTAAGAAATAATATTAGAGGCTGCAAAAGACGAGATTGTGATGGGGGTTCACTGTAATCAGAGTATACTCACATGTTAGAATAGCCTGTTAAAATGCAGTCTGTGGCAAGCCTTGTCAATTGCTCTTCATAAACATCCTGCATCCATTCTGACTAAACAGAAGCTACTTTGCATAGACGAATAGGCAAAAATTGAAGTCTGAATGCGCAAAGCTGGTAGAGACATGCCCATGGTAATGGCATGGTATTGGCTCAGGAGGGCTGAATGCAAATGCACTCCAAACTTTTCAGACTTTAATTTATAACGAATTTTGACATCACTTCTACTTCACATTTACAGTATGTGCTACATTTTTTATACAGCACAAAATTAGAACACACACCTCAACCAGGCTCCCTAATGATGTTTAAACACATAGAGAGTGAAAAGAGGAGCGTGAAGAAGAAATTTTCATTGCATCATGGGAAACCCAGCAACCTAGGCTTATTGCAGGCCTAGCTATAAGCCCTACAATAGTAGAGAGAACAATCACATGATTCCCTGTGAGCAGCACTTGGTGACAGTGGGACAGAAAAACTCTGTTAACATGAAGAAACCTCTGGCAGAACTAGATTCAGGAAGGGGCGGCCTTCTGGTGCAACCAGAGTGAGGTGATAAAGAAGAGACCAGTGAGAAACAAGACAAAAGGCAAACTATGGAAGAGAGCCTGAGTTTAATAATTGCTTATGATATACATCTGGTCCTTCGGTTCATCCCTCTGCTGTTCTCCAAAGTCTTATCAGAACTTGTCTCAATGGAAGGCCATTTGTAAGTAAGGGGGTAAATGCTGAGGTTCGCCAGATTGCACGAGAACTGAACTAACAACCATTTGCAACAGAACTTAGAAGCTTTTGGCTCAGATTGGTATGCCGTGGAGATCAAGAGAGGAAATTGTTTCTGGAGTCATCTATAAAACACGACGGAGCCTCTGTCATTGGTTAGTGCTGGATGTCAGCTAGTTGTCTTGGAGATCCTGATGGAATTTATGGATTGATGGAAATATGAAACTGCGAATGCAACAAAGTACAGTCAAAAGCACAGATTCAACAAGTATTTCATTGGCAATGGCTTCATTTTTCTGCTTGACAGTGAATCCAAACACTCCCAATACAGTAAAAGTAAACCTGGACAGAAAAACACCCAACTGAACACTCTCAGCCAGGAATAGGCCTCTTATTGAAGCAGATATGAAGCAGTTTATGATCATCTTGAAAGAGAACAGACGGCAATAAAAATCCAAAGAAGAGCTCTGGAATGTTCTTAGAGAAGCCGGGAGAACTATTCCTGAAGACTACTTAAAGAAATGTCAAGAAAGCTCCTCCAAGGGAGTTTGTATTGAAAAATAAAGGCGACCATACCAAATGTTAACTTTCAAGCTTGTTAGAATTACACAAAGTATGTTTTTGCCTTATTTCTATATACGTCACATTTCAATACATGTCCTATTTCCTTTTTTGATAGAAAAATATAAATATATGAGGACTGGCTGAAGACTTGCACAATACTGTACATTATCTTTAAATGTATATACACTTTTCCAGTACTGCTTTTTGATATTGTTCTGTGTTGGGCAAAAAACTCGATGGTGCTAACCCATTAGGCGAGTCAAAGGTCAAGCTCAGCTCTAGATATCCAGGAACCAGGAGAGATTTGCTTCTCTTCTTCTTGTGATCAGGACAATTTTTTTGCTCACATTTCTTGTCCCACAAACACAGATTTTTCTGAGGGATAATCACTTAGTTGTGTAGCAGTTCTCCCTTGAGCCCAACTGATGCTTGATTTTCTGGGCTTATATTTAGAGACAACAATTCAGAGTATTGTCACTGGAAGCAACAGCAAAAAATACATTTTAGATGATCATTCATTTATTTTGACTGTGATTCATAGAAAAAAAAAGATGGATGTAGCTTACTGGTCGGAAAAATTAAGCAACCTTCATCTTAAAGCCACCAGATGGTCCTGGTCTGACTGAAGCTACTGTCAGAATTTCGTCACATAACTGAGTGAATAAATATAGCTAGCATTTCCAGGAAATGGTAAACTCACTGACTATAAAGTTATCGTGAATAATTATCTGATATAAGATTTTTTATAATGAATTCATAACAATAGCAGAAGCCATAAAGGTGCAATAAGCTATAAAGACTTAACACCACTTTTTGCACCATGCTGTAAACACAGGTTAAAACCCCAAACACATGAAACGAAAGCAACCACCCCCCAAGTTACACAATTGCTCACTCAGTTATTTAAATTGTGGTATAGCAGCAGGTGGTTTGACTGACAGTATCCATGCATCAATCCACCCCTTTCCCTCCACTAATCCCATTCATGGTGGTGGTGGTGGTGGTGGGGCTGGAGTCTATCCCAGGGTGCACCCTGGACAGGTGCCCACTTTGTCACAGGTGTAACTACAGGCACAGCAGAATCACCAGTTAAGCTAAGAAGCACATCTTTGAACTGATCACATACTCGCGTATCAAATTTTAGCACCTGGTGTTAACTGATTTAACACCGTCCCTCGGGTATTTTGTGCTACTTTTACACTTAAATTTGATGCTTAAAAAGGTTCAGAAGAAAAATGAAATGCCTTTCACAGGATGTGGCATATTTTTTTGGAGAACTGTGCTACAGTAAATGGGCCAAACCTGTCTGGCAGGTAGATGGAGCGGCAGCAGTGACAGGTGACAGCTAAAACGACTCCACATCCCGACACTGTAATCAGCCTGTCCGTTCTGCCGTAGCCTCTCGCTGTTTCCACTTCTCTGCAAACCAGAAGCAGAAGCTTCCTCCTGCTCCTCCTGCACACATGTAATCTGTCGACCTCTTTAATTCAGCGGGCCTCTCGTCCTCCAGCAGCTCCTTGTCGGCTTTGTTAGACTGAGAGAATGGAGGGATAGAGGCTGCCTAATGGTTTTGCTGGAGTCTTTGTGTTTCGGTATGTGTTACTGGCTTGGAGCCTTTTTCTGACAGGGGGAGCTTTTATGTACACGAGGAATAAACAAGTTTTTAATATACTGCCATGCAAAAATACCCCTTAAAGAAGCACATAGTTTTGTCCATTTGTGGTTGGGTCTCATGATTTTTCATGTTAAAGTGTAACAGCAATGCACGCTCTACTTTTCACAGATTGTCAGAAGTGTTTGTTTTTTTTTAAGTGATTCTGCAACAAAGATGTTTTTGTTGGTACGGACAAACCGACTTTGGCCACATTTGGAGGCTGGTAGATGGTAGATGAGTTTGTTTTACAAACTGCACCTTTTCAGAAATGAATGGTCCATTATTGAATGAACTGTGCCAAATGCAACATTTAGCTAGGTATTTATTTATTAAAGTTCATTTTAACTTGGGAATGTTTTTCTCTTTAAAGTTTAGACTTTATGTAAGTGATTTACTTGCTGGTTATGCAGTAATAATAAGCTTGAAACAGCGATACAATCCCAAACTATTGAGTCCATGATGCATGGAGTCAATCTCCTCGGCCTTTGCTTTCATTTTGCCTCAAGGAAATTTTGTTTTTGTTTTTGGCAGTTTCTAACTAAGCGGTCATATGCACATGTATTAAATAACAAGAGATGTACATTTAAGTGAATAGATTTCTAGATCATGGTTTTATAGGTTACAGATTTGCTTAATTACCCAAAACAACTGATGCTATGAGTAACCACTAAACTAAAAAAGATCTAAGTTCACAGTCTCTGTTTTTCCCCGAAAGTCTGATCCTGCAGGGTCTCGTTGTTAAAACAAATGCGTTCATTACTTGATCGGTAATAAATAATGGTAATTAATATTTTCTTTTTTTCCAGTCATCACTTCAAATAGTAAGAGTGAAAAGTGGAAAAAGACCAGCATCTTCCTAGTCGTAAACTCTGAAGACTAAAAAGTTTTAACAATTTTAGGTTTTTAGTAAAATTCTCAATTAGAACAAAATAAAAGCAAAGCAGTCCTCTTTGTTTAGTAGCCAGGTTCTTGATGATATGTAAATGAAAGGACACAGTGGAATGAAAGACTGTGTCCTTTGACCCCTTGTTGCCTGACTGGTGGTTTACCGTGGACGGCTGCCATGAACACCAGTGTGTCCAAAGCTCAAACTTCAGCACAACATTCTGACAGAAGAGCTTTATACATAGTCGCCGGGTAAAAGCCTGAGTGTTGAGCCACACAGCTCGAGGAATTAAGTGAGTTGTTTATAGTCTCTTTAATGTCTTTTAATTAAGTGTGAAGTCGTTTAGTTAGAACTTATGGCTTTTTTTAGAGAAATACTGAAGAACTGCAATCAATTAGAGCGCAGCAGTGTGGTTAAATTTGGCAATTCTGAGAAAACATTCAGATGTGAAATGTCAGGCAGAGTGTTGGCAGTTAGCTTTACTATAATTTTGAATCTTCTGTTTGGTCTCTGTAGCAGTTTAATTTCCAATCCCATTCCTGCTGCTTGTTCCGTAAACTTTGATCTGGTCGTGCTTAGCTCTCGCAATTTTTATTTCGTGGATGCAATAACACTTTAATTATGCATATGAGTAAACTGCACTACAAGTCTAACAAAAGAGTTCTCAAAACCTTGCAAGTAGCACCAAACGTTCCTTTAAGTACTGCACGTGCTCTCAAGCTGCTAGGTGTTGGTAAAAATTTGTGCTACTATTTGCGCTAAAACTCAAAATCACTTTACAGCAGCAAACGTAGTACAATGCTGAGTTTGTCCTCCTAAGCAGCTGAGTCATAGGAGGATTTGAGCTTCTCACTGTGCAGCCCAGTTGCATTCACAGAAGGTAAATGACCCAGCTTCAATCCCAACAACACTTAAGTCAATTTTGGGTCACTAGTGGGCAGAAGAACTCAGCAGCAAGCCCACAAAAGCACGTAGACTATTACGTTTTAGTACTGTGTTACCAAAAAGTTGCCATATGTACATGTCATGTACGTCCCACTCCTGACAACCAGTGTTGGCCAAGTTACTTGAAAAAAGTAATTAGTAAAAGTAACTAATTAAAAGTAATTAGTTACTTCTTACTTAGTTATTTTTTCAAAACATCATAAAGAACCTGAATACTTAATAAAGCAAAAGAAGTTTATGTTTTTCTGCATAATCAATCATATAAAATTGGATCAAATGAATAAGTCTCTTTTTTTTTTTTGTTTTCTTCTTTTAAATTTATGCACATTGCATCAAGAAAAAATTCAATTATATGCAGCATTCTCTGACTTGGGAGAAATTCGTTTAACATTTAAACCTATTTTCTGCATATTCCAGCAGATAAAATAAAATAATTTTTTAGATGCAAGTGGAACACCGTAAAAAATTTATAAAATCAAAAATTCAGCGACACTAAGTGCTGTCGCTCTTAAATCTATTTTTCGCCTGTTTAGCAGGAGTGGGGCTGGTGGAGGTTTGCCCGGTGCCGCAGCGGTCATGTCAGTGGGGGGATCCGGGGATTTCTCTGTCAATTTCACATTCCCGTGGCAGCGTGCTCGGTGCTGGCTCAGATATGAGGCTTACTTTTTCGCTGTGGAAAGACGTTTTCTTCCTTCATGCAGAGTGTGCAGCGGACGCTAATGTTTTTGTCAGTTGGATTACTGCCCATCTCTGTTTTCAACACACCCTTACATAATTTCCTCTGAGCTTAAAAAAATTAAAAGCTTAAAATAGCAGCTACAGTTACTGTGTAAGCTGTCTTTGGATCTGATGTTAGCGATGAGCAGATATTTGCTTCTTCTCGCCAGATCACATTATGGAAAATGCATAATTACTGTACCTGTATGCTTATCTTTATCATCTACCTGCAGCCAAGGCAGATGTTAAAAGCCAAGGCTTGTGGCATGACATGGACATCTGACTTGACTAAGACCTGCAGCTTTCAACTCATAGTGTCCACTTGGGTTACATGATACCCACCAATTAAAATCAAAGCTTTCTTGGATGCATTGATGAATGAAAGTGAATGTGATGGCCTTGAAGGACCCAGGCTGTGAATTAGGTGACAGGTGATGTTCATAAATAGGGTTTACGGGTAAGGGTGCATTGTTTTTGCTCAAGACCACTTTGACCTGACCTGCGTTGCACACATTGACTGTTGATTGACTGGCTTGAGGGCACCTATCTGGTACACAGTAACAGTGTTGAACTGCAAATGTTTTTGTTTTCTTTTATAATTCATCCTTTTGTCCAAGACACATTTGCATGTAATTATGACTTTTGGTCTCAGCTGACACTGTGAAGCGAGAAAAATGTAGCTGTATGTTTACTGTTTACTGTACTGTGGCCATGAAGTGGAAAATAAAGCAGCATTAAATTAAATTTAAAAAAAAACAACAAAAAACCCAGAGACAAGATTTTATGGAAAAGGTAAATTTTTTTTTATTCTTGTGAATTTAGGGATCCTATATCATTGGAAACCTGTTGATGACTGAAACACAAAACATTATTCATGATATTATATTTAGCTTTTTCTTAAATTTTGCCATATTTTGCTTTTCTCCACCTCGGGGCATCCATCGCCACGGCACTTAAATGTACTCACTCCCCTTACCTGCCAGCTGTATGTTTCTACTTGTCATTCATGGTGTGTGCGACTGACTGTGCAGAGTTACCAGCTGCTGAGCTGTTGATTCTGGCACTGATTAACCAGTGGATGGTTTTGCTGGCACAGTTTGCTGGCACAGTTTTGCAAGCCAAGTGAGGTCAAAGAGGCAGATCATTTTGTGCTTTTATATTCTGTCTCTGGAACAAATGTTGACGGTTTAAGCACACTGCTAATAAATACTGGGTTCGTCTTTTTACCTTCGACACAGTAAGTAAGCTGTTACATCATTTCACTGGGCTCCACAAACTGTGGTTGTTCGTGTGTGTGTGTGTGTGTGTGCATGCGTGTGTGTGTGTGAGAGAGAGAGAGACACACATGTTCAATAAAAGCAGCATGTAACAAAGTCTGGGAATATTTGACACATGTCCATCATTGATGTTAGCTAACCACCCTGCATTAGTAGTTCACTGCTGCTTGGTAGGGTGTGGAAGGCACACTGTATGTATTATTATTATACTGTAACCCTTTGTTCTTATTGTGTATTGCGTGATTTTGAGTCCCAATGAGCAGTTTGCTTGGTTTAAAAGTAAAAGTTTAGCAGAATAATTGTTTTCACTTAGCCATGAAACGTGTCTAGTTTTTATCTTCTAAATACAACAGTCAAGCACATAATGTCTGCTCCAGGTTTGCAGAGTAACATTACAAGACAGCAATACACTCACCAGGCCAAACCTTTGATACATATTTTACCTCAAATTATGACCTTATCATCTAAATAAATTAAACCAGGCAACCTGTTTCCAATCTTCTCTTTATTTTGGTGATCCGTGTGAACTGCAGCCTCAGTTTCCTGTTCTTAGATGATGAATTTGGCATCCAGCGTGGTCCTATGCTGCTGTAGCCCATCTGCTTTAAGGTTTTGACATGCATTCATTATACAGCTAGTAATGTTGTCCTTTTAGTTTTGTTAGTAGTTCTTGTTGGCTATGCATCTTCAATCTAAGTTGTAGAGTTTTAGGGAAGTGCAGAGAAAAATGTTTTATTTTGTTGAACTTGACATTTTTAGCATCCTTACACTATTTATTGTACCTATTCATTTTTTGAGTGCAACTATGTGAAGAAATTTTTGCTAACTACATTAGAAATCGCCTTCTTTGAAAACCAGTTTTCAAAGAAGGCAGAGAAGCAGCCTGTTTCTTTCTAGTTGCTAAATGCTTCTTTTTTTTACCACTAAATGTGTACCACTACATCTGTTTCTGGCATCAAATTTTAAAATTAGCTAATATTCTTTAAGAAACACACAATAAAACACAATAAAAAAAACAGCACATAAGATGTCTGGAACTAGGATGCTGTAAGGAGCGACACGCCCACATAACAAAGAGCGACGGCCCCCTGAGAAGAGAAAGAAAATTTGGCCAGAGAAAAAAATGGAGAGTGACTGAGCTGAGTGAGCTACTTTAGTAGGGACAGGCACGAATATCAAGAGAACAAGATGGGTGGAGTTTGCAAGTTTCAGCCTTATGTCCCAGAGACTAATGACTAAAAATGGCTCTTTGTAACAGAGCGTTGTCGAGAATGTTGACCCCTTTAGTGGATATGTTAATGGTCATTCTTCTTCATACACAAAGGTTAATTATAGACTTCAAAAGGGTTCTGTGCTAGCACAAGTTCTGTTTACATTATACATCCTTCCCCTGGGCAGGATAATGACAAGACATAGCATGTGTTTTCCCTGCTGTGTAGATGATACCCAGCTTTATTTTTCCATGAAGCCAGATAACACCTTGTCTTAGAGTGATGATGATCACCCCAATACAGCGCTTACGTCTCAGGCTGTTGGCTTGCTTGTCGGTTCCTGGGATGTTTAAAAGTAGTTTGGGAGGCACAGCCTTCAGGTCTCAAGCCACTCTGTCAAGCATATGAAGTTATGAAAAAAGTAAGCGCTGTGTTTTTTCACTTAAGTGTTCTTAAAGATTAATTCTAGCGTATTGCATCTTTCTTCCCTCTCTGCTACAGAACCTGTCCTCTCAAGAAGATGCTATAGGATAACCACCTCTATCTTATCATTCATTTTCAGCATATACAGTATATTCCCCTGACATGACCTCCTCCCCTGTGCTGGATGCTGACCCATTACCCCTCCTTCAGCTTCAGGAGGTGGACTCCAGTAAAGCCACAGAGAGGGTGAGCTCCCCGGGACTTCTGCCTGCTATGTACAGCCCTCCTGTGGGCATGGACAGCCACACCGTCTGCATTCCCTCTCCATACACAGACAGTAACCATGACTATAACCATGGGCACGGACCTTTGACCTTCTACAGCCCCTCCATGCTGAGCTACTCCCGGCCACCCATCACTGACAGTCCATCATCTCTGTGTCCTCCCCTCAGCCCCTCAGCCTTTTGGCCTTCCCACGCTCACCACAATGTACCTTCACTTACTCTGCACTGCACTCAGCCCCTTGTTTATAATGAACCCAGCCCACATGCACCCTGGTTGGATCCCAAAGTTCACAGTATCAGCCCCAGCAGGTAAGATTACTTACAACACTAATAAAAGCTGTACTTGTGTCAACTACATTTAGCTTAAGTGGTAATAACATTCAAAGACCTGGTTTCCAATCTCTTCCACTTATTCTTGTGATGTGGGAAGGGGGGGGGGGCATAGAGACAGACAACCATTCACACCCACGGGCAATTAAGAATTACCAATTAACCTAACCCAACTAACTGCATGTCTGTGGACTGTGGGAGGAAGCTGGAGTACGCAGAGAGAACCCAAGCGAAAACTCCACACAGAAAGACCCCGACCAGGAAGTGGAAGCAAACTTAGGGCCTTCTTGCTGTAAGTCACCAGTGTTAATCATTGTGCCACCCTGCTGCCTTTTAAACAGATCTCAAGAAGCTCTGGCAGACGTGTTTTTGGCAAAAGACATGTGGCATCATATTGGCATTTTAATGAAAACTACTACTGTGTGCTTTCAGACACGAGTTTTTATTCAGCCACACTTATTTTTGAGTTCGGCCAGTTTAACATTCTGCCTCAATTGGATTTAAGTCCAGGCTTTGACTAGGCCACTCCAAAACCTTTACAATTTTTTATTAATTTTTTTTATATAGTACCAAATCACAACAGTCACCTCAAAGTGCTTCATATTGTAAGGTGATATAATATATAACAGAAAATCCTAATAATCACATGATCCCCTATTATAAAATAGTGACAGTGAAAATGATAAATTTCCTTTTAGCAGGAAAAAACCTCCGTGTAAAAAAAAAAAAAAACCGCTCCAGGCTCAGGGATGGGCAGCCATCTGCTGTGACCAGTTGGTGGTTAGGCGAGGGCGACAGAACAAAAGACAAGCTATGGAGGAGACTAGAGATTAGTAATAACTAATCATTAAATTCAAAGTCATAGATAAACACACAGAGTCAAAAACAGGTAAGTGAAGAAGAAACAGTGCATCCCCCCAGCATCCTAGGCCAGTTGCAGTGTAACTAAGGGAGGGTTGAGCGTCACCTAATCTAGCCCTATCTATAAGCTTTATCAAAAAGGAAAGTATTAAGCCTGATTTTAAAAGTGAAGATTACAAACTGGGAAATGGTCCCACAGGAACAGGTGCCTGAAGGCTGAAGGCTCTGCCTCCCATTGTACTTTTAAATGTCCCAGGAACCACAACTAAGCCTGCAGTCTGAGAGGAAAGTGCCCTATTGGGTTGATAGGTTCGTATGAGGTCTTTAAGATAGGAGTGTGCCTGATTATTCAAGACCTTGTATGTGAGCAGACGTTTTTTAAAGTCAATTCTGGATTCAAAGAAGAGAAGCCAATATCAGAGAAATATGGTTTGTCTTTCTAGTCCCTGTCAGTTGTGCTGCTACATAGCCCAAATGGGCTTCAACTTTAGGACACAATGATGGTAGAGAGCAGAATTCATGGTTCCCTCCCTTACATCAACTGGTCCAGGTCCTGAATCAAGAAAGCCGCCCAAAACCATTAGAGTACCACCACCACGTTTGACTGTCAGTATATTTTTCTTGTCCATTTTACGTCAAATTTAACTTCCAAACTTCCCAAAAAGTTCAGCTTTTGTCTCATCACTCACCAGATGCCAAATATAAAGTCTGGTGGTGGATAGCTGGATGACTCGTAAGTGTATTTTTTGAGTAATTTGGGTAAGCCAGCCACATCTGGAATGATTGAGCACCATTGCAAGTTCTCTCCGTTTGTGGATATTGGGTCTCGTTGTGGTTCTCTGGAGTCCCAAAGTCCTAGAAATGGCTTTGTAACGTTTTCTAGAGTGATAGATGGGAATTACTTTGTTTTCCATTCATTATTTTTACGTTGGGCTCGATAGGTTTGGTTAGATTTCTTCCCTCAATAAATTAAATTGCCAATTAAAAACTGCATTTTGTAGTTTCTCAGCACAAATTTGTCTAATTTTAGAAAAAGATAATGTAATTATATGAAACATACCAGTGTGACAAATATCCAAAAATGTGAGCAATACTTTTCACATTTTAATGGACATAGCAGGTAGGTTGTTTGAAGACCTTGACGTAGTTCTGCTGTCTTATTGTTTCGTCATAAAATCCTCATGAATTGAACATCGATGCCTCGGTTCTTTTGATTGGGTGCAGGACTCCTTCAGGGATCAGTCATGCACATGCACTTTTCTGATAATGTCAGAGCTTTAAAATCAGCTAACAATCACAAAAACAGAGATAAGATCAGAAGAACTTAGCTACAGCACAGTAGTAAGGAACAGAGGCTAATTCTAGTTTCTTTAACTGTACTTGTTCCCGTCATGAGTTCATGATCATGCAAATTCCAGTGACGACGTGTCGCACGATGCACTGCTGTCACTTTACACCGAGGGTTCATTTGGCAGATTTTTTGAGTTAACAAAAATAAATTAATTGAAAAAAAGGCTCTGCATCACACTGAAATGATATTATAAATAAGAGAACCAGTGACATTCAGTACACTCCAATTCTAGCTGATTTTAAAACTTCTTCTTCTTTAATCTCTTCTTCAGACCAGGTCATGTGTTTGGCGTAATTTGCTACAGCAAAAAGTGGGCCACCTTTGTGACGGGGAAAATTCTGAATTTAAGCTTAACATAACTCGGGAACTAATTAATCCTGCTTTGTTGTACAGTCCTCAGAAAAGGGGAACCCAAACAAGACTAATCTAATGGCAGAAAAAAGAAAGATTTCACAGATCATAATTGCTCTATATGTACCGAAGAGGATTAGGGCCACCGGGAAAAAAAGTGGGCGTGTCTTTTTCTTCCTTTTCAGAATTCTGAGAAAAAAGTCAGAATTCTTGCTTTTTTCTCAGATTTCTGACTTTAATCTCAGAATTCAGACTTTTTTCTCAGAATCCTGAGATTAAAGTCAGAATTCTGATTTTTCTCGGAATTTTTACTTTTAATCAGGATTCTGAAAAAAGAAGAGAAAATGACACGCCCACTTTTTCAGGTGGCCCTAAACCTCTTCCGTATATATCCAACCAAAGGTCATTGCTCTTGTAACCACCAAAACTGTGACTTCGTGTTTTCGTACTTCAGTAAGGTGAAAACTTGAATAAACTGAAGATTTTCTGTGTATGTTAGTATTCTAATGAATTCTGATATCAGTGTTTAAAATATCAATTGAGGTTAAAGACGATAGCCATAGTGTTTATTAATTATAAAATTAGTCTCAGTTTCTTCGGTGTCTTCAGTTCTTCTCTATATTTAGTGATTAATGTGAGCAGTCGATGGTTATGATGGCACTCAACACGGTTTTGTAGACTCGTCGTGTAGCTGTGATAAATACTATCCTTGATACGATTTTTCCAGCTGACTTAAATGTGGTTATGGAGACATTTTCAGCAACACAGTACCTGTTGGACAGCTAATGACAGGTGAATGACGGGCTAAAATTTCTAATGTCAAGCTGTCCCTTTCGACGATTCTTCGCTTCCCCTCTGCAGCTCCATCATCAGCTGTAACAAGCTGCTGGGAAAGAAATCTGAAGAAGGAGCAGATGAAGTGAAACCCTCACCGTGCTCATCTGCGCTAGGGAAAGCCGACATGCACTTCTGCGCCGTGTGCCACGACTACGCCTCCGGCTATCACTACGGCGTGTGGTCCTGTGAGGGCTGCAAGGCTTTTTTCAAGAGAAGCATCCAAGGTATAATCTTTTTACTTTATAGTTTCTGACAATTTTTCTTCTCATCATCTGAAATAATCCATTACTGTATCTGTGTTTTCTTCTTTTTAGGACACAATGATTACATTTGCCCTGCCACAAATCAGTGCACTATTGACAAGAACCGACGTAAAAGCTGCCAAGCCTGCCGTCTACGTAAATGCTATGAAGTGGGCATGATGAAGTGCGGTGGGTTTTTACTCATCTTCATAAGAATTGGGATATTTCTTGATTTCATGTCTTACAGCAGCACTAACATTGATCTAAAGATGCAATCTGTGAGCTCATTAGACCTTTTGAGCTTTCCTCAGAAGCACTCAGGAAAGGTCTTCCTTCCACTGACTGTAAGAATCATGTAAATATGTGTAATTATTTCTGTGGTACATGTAAATAGGTGTAACAGTTTTTCTTTGGGCCTTTAAAGTTTGTTATGATCAGCACATTCCATTCAGTTGCCTGCTCTGTGATTCTGGGCCAACCTTGGTGTGTTAAACTGTAGCTGGGATTGCTCTTTGACATATGAAGCATTGTGTTTATAAATGCCTTTGCTCTACTTATCAGTAGAATGGTCATAATGTCTTCTAATGCTCAGATGCTCAGATAGATCCAGTCTTTTTTTGTTGTTGTTCTTATTAGATTGCTAATTACACACGGTTCCTTCTGTTACGTAGTGATAAAATGCATAAAGGCAAAGGAGTTGCAGGTAATTCAGCAAGTGGTGTGTTGTCTTTGCCGTCTTCACTCACCAGGGGTGAGGCGTGAACGTTGTGGCTTTCGTGGAGCTCGACACCGTCGCGGTGGACCCCAGCCTCGGGATACGACAGGTCAGAATTTGGTAAAGGTTGGATTGGGTTCTCGGGGTCAACGCCATCTTCACCAGGTGACACCTCTGTCCACATTCACACCCGTCCTTCAAACAAATCACACGCACCACTCAACCATGAGCCCAGAGGAGTTCATTTCTCGAATCATGGAGGCAGAGCCACCAGAGATCTACCTCATGGAGGACCTGAAAAAGCCTTTCACCGAGGCCAGCATGATGATGACCCTCACCAACCTGGCAGACAAGGAATTGGTCCTCATGATCAGCTGGGCCAAGAAGATCCCTGGTAAGATCCAAACTACTCAGTTCAGTCTGAATGGAACTCTTTTGCACAACTACTGTTAAGTGAAAGGTACTTTTTTTCTACTCAGTCATACATTCTTTTGTTTTTGTTACAAAGAATTTCATGTTAAAAAAAAAGTTCTACATTCTTCATTTTGCAATATTATAAGATTCAGTTGCCATTCTGAAATTCTCAGTAGTGCTCTTTTGCAATAAGAAGATTTTTATAGTGTGTTTGGAGTGGCTGTAGCTCAGGTGGTAACCGGAAGGTTGGTGGTTCGATTCCAGTCTGCTCCAGCCTGCATGCATATCCTTGGGCAAGATAATAACCCCGTGTGAATGTTTGAAAGTTAAATTTGAAATACTGTAAAAACAAAAACAAAAAAACATGCTGGAAGTGGATACATGGACCATATTTCAAAAATTACACATCTTTAAAAATGTTTGAGATGTAAATCTAAAAAATTCACAACATCACTCCATGTGTCCAAAACTTTGGACCATAAAAGTTTTTATGCAAATCTGAGATGGTTGAGAAGAAGATTCACGTTGATATAAGAGGGAACAAAATATAAAACCAACAGTTTGCCACAATTTGTTACTGAAGTAACCAAGCAAATGGGGATTTGGTCAGGAAGATAAGACTTGAGAAAGGCTTTAGAAGATGTGCTTTTTAGCAGCTTCTATTTGTAGGAAACCATCTCTCTGTCAATCAGGCCTTTATTCTAGAGCAGTGGTTCTCAAACTTTTCACTATTTATTTTAACTGTCATAAACAGGATGTGTCAAGTGATAATAACACCAACTGTACTGCAGTAAAACATGCACAGCAGGTGGGATATCTGGTCTTTAAGTGATGACCTGATGAAACATGCTTCCAACTACTCAGCATTTATTAAGGTTGTTGTGTTTTAACATGTTTTAATGCTTTGTGTTTAGTTCTATTTAATCTGAACAAGCCTCTAAAAAAACTCAGTCATGACTGTCAGCATCTCTCTCTGTTTTGATCAACACTTATCATTTTAAAGCTCAGTTTTTAAACCCTTATGATATAACAACAGTCCAGCCCATACAGCAGTATATTAATGACTAACCTTATATTGCACTTGTTCTCCTGACTGAAGTTTGGTCCGTATACAGCATCCTGCCATGCCATACATTTGTCCCTAACCACGGGGAACCTTCATCCTCCAGCTTCACTGTGTTTATATTATGCTAACATAGCTGTGTCACTAGCGATCATGTAGCACATGGTTATATACCAGCTA
>VUQR01023167.1:22095-36082 GCA_015108515.1 Hemichromis elongatus | reverse complement strand
TACTATAAAAAAAAACATAAAAAAAAAAAAACAAAAAAAACTTGCCAAGCATGGTTAAGGGAAAACCTACAAGACCTGCTCCAAGCAGCCTGGCTTTTCTTTGACCACAGGTGCTAATATTATTAACAAGTTTGAAATCTCTGGTACTGAATTAACCTTCGGGTATGTGGTTGCAAGAGTAAAATTGACCTCAGATTGAACAGCAAGATACTTCAAATGGTAGAAAAAGAATCAAGAAAAACTTAAAATCAGATAAAAGATGACCTCAAAGATCAGCTGTGGCCAGTTGCACTGTATGGACTTTTCTACATGTAGAGCAAATAAGAAAGATCTTGTTAAAAAAAAAACACACAGAAAAGGAAACATTAAAAAACCTCAAATCTACTTAAAAAACAAGTCAAAAGATTTCAGGGAAAATGTCCTCTGTACAGATTAAACAAAGATGAAATCTTGGTGAGTCAGTTAGCTCTATGTTTACAGCAGAAGAGAAATAATCTTTCAAAGGAAAATAACATGATTTTCAATGGAGGACTTACTTAATATGAGATTCTGTGACTGGCACGGAGTAGCTGGAAACTGTGCTGGGCAGGATGAAATCAGAGGATTATCGAGGCATTCTGGGGTGATACATACTGCCCAGTGTCAGAGAGCCCTGTCTCATTTAGAGGTCTTGGCTACTACAAGAGGATAATGAACCTTATGAAGATACATCCGAAAACATCCGACTCTTTTGAAGTGGTATGGGGTCCTGATGTTAATCCAAATGAACATGCGGCAACAAGCTCAAATTTGCTGTTGGGAAAAGGCAGTTGGCTAAAGAAGACTGGACTAGATTACTAGTTGACAAGCATTTGATTACACTTAATCAAAAGACTTGATATTTTTGTTTTTCATTTTCTTGTGTTGTTAAAAAATTGCAATTTTTTTGTTTTTTGTTTTTAATCATCATCTGTTTTATTGAAAGTGGAATGCACATTGAAGCTACTGAAACCTACTTCAGGATAAAATCTGGAAATAAGTGGAACGGTACCAAAGCATTTAGACCACATCTATTGAAGAACAAACAGCTTTGATCTTCACCACAAGACAAGATGCAGGTTAACAACAAATCAGTGAGCCTCCAAAACTTTCACTAAGAGCATCCTGCGAATGCCAAGGATCAAGATAAGGGAGCCCTTATCTCCAGCGTGACCAATTAAAAAAGACACTGATCCTTCCACCTTTGACCTTTCAAGCCTCTTGCCGCCCAAGAGCCCGCAGCCCGATATGTCTGGCTCACATCCCACTGTGGCCTGCATCAACAATTCGGATTAACTCTAAACCTCTCATCGCTGACCTCTAGAAGCCAGTCAGCCACTGTGTTTGGTTGCCATCAACTTTAACCCTGAATGTGATTGCAAGCACGAGGCATTTCACTTAGCAGGTATATGTAAGTGACGTGGTCAATTTTTACAATTTGTTCTCATACTGTTAAAGGCTTCTGCACGTACACAGTGATTTCCCTGTCAACCATCACTTTGTGGGAAGTGGACATCTCAGGGTCTGGATGCAAAGATAATCTTAATATATATTTCTCACCCTGTAATATGTCCGTCAACAACACCCGTCGCTCCTATTGGTAGTTACTTCAATCACTGG
Source organism: Hemichromis elongatus (assembly GCA_015108515.1). Classification (NCBI taxonomy): domain Eukaryota; kingdom Metazoa; phylum Chordata; class Actinopteri; order Cichliformes; family Cichlidae; genus Hemichromis; species Hemichromis elongatus. Next base: position 34,444 of record VUQR01023167.1, on the reverse strand, counting down.
CCCACCGACTGAGCATTGGCAATTGTTACTCCTTAATACCATTTAAGCATCACAATTCCTGCAGGCCCTTTCAAGCCCATTTGACACATTTCTCAAGTCACTAGCTAATAAGACGGTGTGACTACTTGCTTTGACCTCCATAAAGAAAGAGTATTTGGTATAGCTTTTGTGAAAGAGCGTCATATTGAAAAGGATAGTTCTGAGCAGTGCCTCAAACAAAATACAGCCCTCCCTTACCTTTAGCTCTAAAACATCTTACACAATGCAGTCAATCCTCCCACCTGGAATTATGACAGGGACAGTGACAGAGAGGTTGTATAATTTGTGCCGGGAAGATGGCATATCAAAATGGGATCCTCCTACATTTGTTTGTGCGCTTTCCTCAAGAGGTGTTCAGGCCTCGAGTATTGTTCACTGCATACCGGGTGGAGGAGATTTGTGGCTGATTCCCATGTCGATTCATCAGCCTTTCCTGAACAGTGTATCACAGCTTCTAAAGGGCTGTGCTTAGCATTAAAGGATGCTAGTGAAAAACTTGTATGAGAGGCTTTCTGTGTTAATGTACTTTTGAAAGTTGAGAATATTGGCCAAGACGGGGCCATCTAGTTCTTGGCCAGCTTCGGCTAAGGAGAGGATTGGAGTGACAAATCATTACTGGCTGACCTAATGCTCTGTGTCAACTGGGATTTGATGCAATGTGTGGGGTCAGGAACCCCCCTTAGGTATAGCAGGATAGATACTGCAGATTAGAGTATCAGTGCAGCACTGAATGAAGCCAGTGGCCTCAGCCATTTAAAGAAGTATGATCCTATTAAGGGCTGATGGCAATAGTTCTAGGCTGTGTTCAGAAAGAGTGCAATCTGATGTAATGTTGAAGCTAAGACACAAGTGGATGTAACAAAGTCATATTTGCTTTGGGTAACCTGGGATGAAGACATATTTAAAGAAATTTTTATTTCACCTTGAAAGTGAAAACTCACGTTTATCCCAAGGTTGCATGACATTGTATAAATACATGGAAATAATAAGAAGAGGAGCAAAGTCCTTCAGAGAAAAGTGGAACAGTTTGACATCAGTCTGAGCTGTCTTAAAAACACGGTCAGGGACAGTGTGTAGGTTAGTAGGTAGCTTCAGCTGATTCCCTTACAGTTAAATTTAGCAGGACAATGCTTAACTTTGTAAAAAGATATTAGTTCTCAAAGGTGCTGTTAGTGTTAGTGTTTAGTCATGCTTTAGCTACATACTAAACAAACATTGCCAGAAAATGTCTCTTTTTTTCAAAATGTAATTTAAAATTTCACATATTTCTTATAAGTAAATTGAAGTATTTCAACCGTTTTTGGTTTTGATGATTAGACTGAGCTTATGAAAATAGAAATGATCAAATTAGAATATTTCAAATATTTCGATTTTCATTTATACGCTCATTGGAGCTCCTTTGACATAAATTACTGCTATGCAGCACGACAAGGAGGCAATCAGCTTGCGGCGCCGCTGAGGTGTTACTGAAGCCCGGGTTGCTCTGATAGTGGCCATCAATAGTTTTTGGTTGGCTGTTTCTCATCTTTTTCTTCTCAATAACTCAGAGATTCTCTGCGGGATTCAGGTCAGGGGAGCTGGTTGGCCAATCAAGCACAGTAATAACATGGTCAGCAAACCATTTCGTAGTAGTTTTGGCACTGTGGGCAGGTGCTAAGTGCTCCTGGAAAAGAAAATCAGAATTTTTTATAAAGCTTGCCAGTAGATGGAAGCATGAAGTGCTCCTAGGAGATGGGAACATTGACTGGACTTAATAAAGCACAGAGGACCAGATACCACCAACACCAGGAGATGACATGCTACTCCAAATCATCTCAGACTGTGTAAACCTCTCCGTGGACTTCAAACGCCTTGGATTATACACCTCGTGACTCTTAATCCACTAAATCCAGACTCTAGGACCTTGATTTCCACATGAAATGCAAAATTTCAGCATGATAGTATTTTGTCTTTCCTTTCTTTGGACCACTGAGCAACAATCCTGTTATTCTTCTCTTTAACCCTTTCATGATGCTCATATTTTTATTACTCAGAAAACTTTGGTGGGCAAATCAATCGACCCATAACAATTTATATAAAAATAATTTTTTAGGTCTTAAGCATGGTTGTGCCACATTTGCAGTCACATGGTGTGGCTGTAGTGAGAATGCTGTTTAGCACCACCATTTTTTAATATTCATATTTCTAGACTTGCTGGTTTTTGGAGCTGACTAATGGTCAATCGCATCTTCTTCAAGCTCACTGTCAGACTTTAAATTGATGCTGCTGTAGCTCACCTGGTTGAGCAGGTAAGTCTTCACTACTGAGCCTGGTTTGAATCTGCCCTGTACTATTTCCCCTGTGCCAGTTCTTCTCACTTTCACCTTTTATCTGTTGTCTGCACTGTTCTATCAAATAAAGGCAAAAGGGCTCATACTCTGAAAAATCATCTCTGAGCAGAGAATCATTTTGTCATGCTGATAGACAAGGAGCCACAAATGCAAAGCTGTTTATTCATTGTGCCCCACCACTGATTTGCAGCTGGGATAGAGAGTGAGAGAATAGAGTGTTTCCCACAAGACAAAGACTAAAATGTGCGGTAATGTGGAAGCAAGCAGGTGTGGGTGCTTGAAATTTAACAATTTTGGAGACTTGTGCAGGAAAAAAAGAAGTAGAAGAAGAAAGACCAAACACAACTACACACATATACAAACAAATACACACTACTCACACACTAACGGCAAGCCCTGTAGCAGAAGGGCAGGGTGAAGGGACATAGCATATCCATAATTTAATGAGATAGATGGGTCCAGTGGACCTAAACACCACATATTTAATATCAATGTGTACAGGAGGGGTTACAATGGGAAGACATTAAAAATATGTTGTTTTATGTTTTCTTCACAGAAAATGAACCAAAGGCTGAGGGTTTAAACAATCCGGCTCTTAAATCTAACGTTATTAGCTATTTCGATTCCTAAATTCAAATAAACACCGTGGTATAACTGAGAGGTTAGAATGGCCCAAATTCTTTAATCTCCAATAAAATGTTCAGTGTGGCTGCTCTCCCAGCTGTTACAATAAAGTTTAATGACCAGGCATCCGTGAAAAAGAGGATTTACGAAGTTCAACAGAGTTTGAAGTTAGCAGGAAGTTAGCGTGCTAGTTTTGATCTGAAAATTATATACCAAGTTCTGAGCAAGAGATTTCTAAAATAATAAAAAAAAAAGTACAGCTCTATCACTTCACACATAAACAAAGACAGAAAACAAAGCAGCAGTAATGTTTGCATTGTTATTGAACTTGGGCTTGTTGGCATATAACTGTATATATAATGCTAGTTGATGGTTAGCTTCAGAGCTATGTTTAGGATAATATAAACAGATTAGCATAATAAAAATGGTGAATGAACATTAACTTTTTCTGCCTCGATAATAGTTCACATGAGGGTGCTCAATGGGCAGAGACGAATGCAGTCATATGGCAGGGAAAACACGATGGAAATGGACCAAATTTCAGTCAAGAGAACACCTGTGATGATTCATCCACACCGTGAGGTTAGTCATTAATATGCTGCTGCATGGCTTGGATTGCCTGCTATGAAAAATTGCTGATCCTCAGCTTCATGTACCCTTTCAAATCTTATTTAGCCTTACAGTGGTTTGTTCTTTTCTGAAGCATTCAAATGTTTGGTGTCTGGCAAACTGTGAGCCTATGGGCTCTAGTTACACTGTGAGGTTTTAAAAACTGAGCTTGCAAAGATGCAATGCAAATGAACAGTGCTAAGAAAAAGCAAGAGACACCTACAGTGAACGCAGATTATTTTTAGGGGTGCTTTTATATTAAATAAAACAAGATGCATTACAACACGTAAAAAAGACAACACACCTAACTAAAGGAGTATGAGCTTTGATTTGAAAGCAGGGTTGACATGTGATCACTTAACCAGCTATAGTAAATTTCATATTCTTTTCTTTTGGTAAATATTGAAAACAGGTCCAGCAGAGTGAAACACCACAAGGGTTAAGAAACTGGCATCACCTGTTATTGGGAGTACAAAAGTTACATCCCCTTTTCCCAAGCTAGCTGCTGATGTACTGGTCTGTCTGAGACTGTGCTTCAATATATCTTTAGGAAGAGCCTCAATCAACTCCTGGTGAAGCCTCCTGAGTCCTTGAATTGTCTTTTTTGATAATCTGCACAAGGCCACCATCATCCCTGTTGCTTGTGTACCTTTTCCCTCCTCGTCAACATTAATATGTTTTGATACAGCGCTGTGTGAAAACCCTTTTTTTTTTTTCACCAATAGCTTTCTGTTGCTCACCCTTCCGATGATCATTCTGATCCTTTTTCAAATTTGGTGCCCCCCTCCCAAAAAAAAAATAAAAAATCAATCAATCAAAGAAAGATTGGTGGTTGGCGTCTTACTAAACCTTACTCTAGGATTAAAGTCCTAGTCCTGTAGAATCAATGAACTGGGGTACTGGTGCTATTGCCCCACCAATAAACACTGAACTACAAATGGTCTGCATATTAATTATTACATAAGAGCAGTAATGCAGAGAACAAGTTTTTAATGGTCACTGTTCAGCACTACACACTGCAGAGGCATATATGTGCAGTACGTTCAAAGACCAGAATATCAAAGCTTGTCGGAACCATGGAAAGGATAGTCTTTGCCTCACAACACCCGTCAGTTGCTTTTAATCCATTTCAACTAATATTACATCACAAGACCACATTTTCAAATAGACAAAAGGAAAGATTTCAGTGAATACTTCTCTTTTTTTATATTTATGATGTATCATTTGATGTGGCACACCTTTCCTTTTCTTTTTCCTTTGGTGCTTCCTGTCACTGTCCAGCAAAGAAAAAAAAAAACAAAACAAAACTTGGATATCTTGATCATCCTTGCCTTTTTTCCAACTTTGCATGAACAAAGCAGATTTTTATTCTCTTAGGGACTGAAATATGCTGTCAGCGACAACAGAATGGTTACCTGATGCACAAAGCTCGCTATTGTTATAAAACCATTTACACAAAGCAAACGATGCTGACTAAATGGAACGGCAGCGTACAACTAACTCAAAGGAGACACATCAATTGAGTCAGAATGTGTTACTTTTTAGCAGCTGTACATCCGACCAAAAGCACTCTTAGCTTGAAGTGTGCTTAGTGTCACTGCCAATTTCGAAATGAATACCCTCTCTTAGCGTCCGATACCAACATTAGTAGGCAATTGGCTAGAGTAAATGGGAAAGTGGATAAACATTATCTATTGCTTTTATACAAACATAAACAGTCTGCTCACATTACTACAGTATTTAACAAGATTATTTATCTCACACTAATACCTCAGGATGTTAAAAAGAGGCAACGATGGGAAGAAAAAAACTTAATTATTAAAACCAAATTAGTAATTTTAGTTAGTGCTTGGACTTTGAATGACACTTTTTTTTCAGTAGTTAATGTCATGTAGTAAAAAGGAAATCAATTTTAATTAATGGTCAGGTTAATTTTTCACAGAGAACCTCTAAAAACAAAAGCTTTGGTTCTTCACATGGTTTGATTAAACTTGGCTGTCTCTGTGCATACTAATGTGATGAAGAGCGCCAAACGTGTCTATGCTTGATTGCAACGCAGTTATATTTTGTCTGTGATTATTTTTAATAGATTTTCATCTTTTACAGTTGAAAGAGGAAGTTATAGCTGACACATATTTATGTGATATTGCCGGTATTGTTGCACTTGAAATGGTCCTAAGATGTTTTTGGAAGCAAAGGATTTGAATCAGCACAAGAGTGCCCAGGGAAACAAAACAAATGATCCTAATTCTAACAAAGTGTTGTAATGCCAGTGGGCTTCTTCCCAGTGGTTCTTTTATAAATTGGGACATAATGCAGCAGTAAGTCAAAGCATCCCTCATTTTTTATGGGACAAACTCGATGATCTGTGTGCCGAGTGTGGGCTCGAAGACACACACAAGTACACTCAGACTCTTGCAGGCACATGCAGACACTGCACCTGCAGGACTGTAGGACTAGCTCACTGGCGATAGTGGGAGGGGATATAAATGGCCCATAGCGGACCGTTCCCAGCGGGCAGATAGTGATAGTCAAGCAAGTTCAAGGTATAATCTCTGTTGGCCCATGAGGGGGACTAATGAGTGACTGGAAGAACGGGGAGGAAGATGATTATACTTTACATACTAACCTTGGCAACTGGGCCTGTCCTTTAATGACGGCATAATTCAGCGTTCACCTTGGGAGACTGCCATGGGTTTTGGTTTATGAGGTCACCCAGGTAACCTCAATCATTCAAGTGCAAGCTCTGTCTTTGCTTCAGTGACTTCCCTCAACACACACACACACACATACTAAGGCACGCGCACTGCCCCCGTGTTAGAGATAGGCTGCCTGCCGCCGCCACCACCAGCGGCAGAACAGGTTAGATCACAATCGCGCTTTACTACACCCCCGGTCTGAGATCCTTGTGCTGGGCTGACTTGTTGTTACAAGTGGATTGACAGATGCGCATATAACTCAGGATTAATCTCCCAGTAAAAAAAGAACAGGAAAAAAAATGAGAGAGAGAGAGAGAGTTTGATCAGGAAAGTTGGACTGTGGATGTGTTTAAGTTCACATTTGCATTGTATAAGTTCAGAAAATTGTCAACTAATTAAATATATTATATTTTACTTTTACTTGCTTTTTTTAATTGGGTTTTTGTGTGTGTGTGTGTGTTTTTTTGTTTGTTTTTTTTGAAAAAATCTCACAGAGTTAAGATAAAATGCAAAGTGTAAATAAATCCGGTATATTTAATCACCGCTTTATCACTCTACTCCTGTCATTTGGCATTTTGCGTCACCTTCTCAGCTGCTATCTTCTTACATATGGAAAATTGTTCAAGCACAGAAGATGTGAACAGAAAACGAGGCAGCTATACGTCCTTTGATCAATAAAGAGGTTTTAGCTGAGCCACAGCGAGCTGACGCCATAAATCTAAAGATTTCAATATTCTGCTTTCTAAATGGTACTTTTAAAGCTTTATTGTATGATTTGTTTATTCTTGGTGCTGCAGTGATTTTACTGCAATTTTACTTACCTTTTAAGTTACAATTTTTCTGCTGCTAAGTCTCTACCCCTGACCATTACTAATTGATACTAGATCTTATTACATATTGATCAAAAAGAGGCTGTGCCATGTCCGAGAACATCGTCTAATTAGATGATGTATATTTCATATGGCTCCTTTGCAATACAATACAACACACTGATGTATTAGAATATCCATTATTCATACAGAACGCCAATACATTTGACATATTTATTTTTCAGTCTGCCTTGGCGGTCAAGCTATTTCAGAAGATGCATGCATTTGACTCTAATTTTTGGATGCATTGTGCGGGTGTGGCAAAGTGGATCTCTTGTCTACATTATTAAAGGCCTCAGATGTGTTTTTCCTGTTTTCAGCTGATGGAAATATATTATCACAAAGCTGTGGAGAGCTGGAACGGCACATTGTATTAACAGCTCCCGACTTGCTCTGGTGCAAAGTACAGGATGAGTATGCTTGACTCTACAAATATTGCCTGTGCTCCCCTTGTATACTGGAGAGGAGGCAACGCTCGCATGTCTGCGTGGTGATCAGAGCAGAGTTTATATTTCAAGTGTATGAAATCATCATTCACGCTTGTTATGTTAAGTCTGTTACGAGTGCAGTGATTTAAATGACCAGAGGGTTAACATATAGGGGTAAAAACGTACGTTTAATGGGAGTAGTAAAATGAGGATTCAGTCAGCAAACAGGGCTGCTTTCACAGCAGCAAAACATACAATGAGTATATTCTGCAATAGCTTGGATGAAGCAGGTTTTCATGCAAAAAGGTCCAAAATTGATCTGGACTGCATTGCTCAAACTAAATTTTGCAGCTGTCGACCTTTGTCCGTGCAAAGGTTAGATTTGGATTTTATTTCAGTTTTCAAAAATCCTCTTTTGTGACTTTTTGCACAAAGTTATGCCTAAAATGGTAAACACTTTGCAGGCTGGGTAACTTAAGAGTGATGTGACTGATTGCAGTCACATCATGGCAATCCATGACAGTTACACTGATGGCATTCTTTGACAATGAACATACTGTACAGTGACAGTGAGTTTTGTGAGAAATTACAGCTACTCTATCATTCAATCTTCTGCCTTCTCAACTACACTCACTACTTAGTCTTGTCAGATTTAGCCATGCAGAGTCTCTTTAATGACGACTTTTTTGAATTTACTGTGAGCTTTGATGTGAGTTGGCAACTCAGACTGCATTCAAGCACCTGTCACTATTTCACATTCGGAAGAGGGAAGATGGGGAGACAGACAGACTGAGAGACCAGCAGGTGTGTGCTAAGCCTAGCAGAGTAGACAATATACTGTAGCCAGACAAAAGCCAGGAAACGGATACAGGCAGCCATCGACAAAGATGTTGTTATTATTATTGGCAAGTGTTAGTTCTCAACCAGAAGTCGTATTTTTATTTGGCCAAGGTTCGGGCAAAACAGTGGAATTGATCAGGAATTGATCAAAATGCCTGTATGGCTCTCTCATCTAAAGGGGATTTCATTGATCTGCCAAAGTCCTTCTCTATAATTGCTTCAGTGAAGTGTAGGAACAGCAGTTTCAGGTGGATAGGTATCAGAGGAAAGAACACAGCTTGGACAATTTACAGATCCTTAAACTTAAAAAAAAAAAAAAAGCCCGACCCACCATCCCCACCCACTGCAGACTAGACTCCATCCGTTACAGCCACATCGGTAAATGCTGATCTACAAAAAGAGAAACTTGATCGCTACAGTCACAAGCACCCGATATAAAATTAGAATAAAAAAAAAAAAACACAACATTAAATTATATATTCTGATACAGCTGTAAGACATACAAATCTTGTTAATCCATATTATCAGCTCATCTCTCTTATCTAGATGTGTGCATGCAGGCTTATATCAGCCTATAGGTTTAATGTTACTAGACTGCCACCTAGAGATTGCTCATGAAAGGTCCCCACATTTTCCACAAGAGAAGTGAATGATGGATCGATGCAGCTGCTTTGAGCAAGGTGTCAAAGCTTGTCTTTTACAGACTCTTTTGATGGCAACACATTTAGGATCTTAGTAGCAGTGACACAGTGAATGATGATTTGCATAAATCACTAACAAATCCAGACACTTGTTTTTTTTTGTGGTACATTCCAGTTATTATAAAAACTGAAAAGAGAATTTTTGAGTAATTAAAACTGTAGAATGCTGCTAATTTTTCTGTCCTCGCAGGTTAGTCAAAGTATGAGTTATAGATGTAGACATCTCTATTTAATAAATAATGGATGTCTGCAAATCTATGATCCTCTGCACTCAGCTCTCTCTTCCTCCCCTTTTCAGTTTTTCTTCCTCCTTCCAAAGAATGCCAAGAAATTTACTGCCATTAGGGCAATCTGCAGCCAGTGGATGAGTTGTCTAATGTAGAAAGCAGAGCCAATAGCTGTTGTTAAGCCTTCAGAGAAACTGAAACCACTCAATTACTTAGCATGGCTTTTAAAAGGTACATAAACCTCAGTGATGTGAATTTCTGGTGTGTCTGACAGAAACTCATAATCATTTACCAAATACAAAGATGAAGGTTTCACCAGTTGAATGAAAGAAGGAAATGTAGAGGAGTGAAATGGAGTACCAATGTAAGAAAGGTCACAGACCTTGTATCTCCCAGTGAAATAATTCTTACCCCTCGTCTAAAGCAGAGCCTTCAATCTTTCCTCAGAAAGGAAAATACATGGAAAAATTCTTACATGTATTTGAACTGGTTTATGGTTAGTTGAGGTTTTTTTGTATCAGAAAAAAAGGGAAGAAAATCAAAAAGAAAGAAGAAGAAGGAAACAAGACATTGTGATGATTTGTATTTTCCTGCCTGTCCCTGCCACTTGGCAGTGCAAACTGAGATTTTGTGTTTTTTAGCCAACATTTGAGCTTAAGTTGACAAGAAGAGAAAGAAAGAAATAATATGTAGGTGGTTTCACCAAGAGATGAGACCATTTTCAGTCATGCTTGAGGAATTTGGAAATTTTTATGTCTCTTATTCTTCATCAGGAGCCATCAGATTTGGATCATTTTTATCAGACCGTACATTATGTCCCCCAAATATGCAGATGGCAGTCCCTGTCTTGTAGAACTGAGTAATGACTAGGCTGGGTAAGTATTGTTAAGGGACTGTTACAGCAAACCCAATGAATTGCACAGTGGGGGCTAATTGAGAGAGAGACAGACTGGGGCATGATTGCTGCATTCTCCAGAGATGGTTTTGTCTGAGGCCAGGCGAAGGAGAATGTCGCCTTGTCTTTTCTGTGATTACCATGCATCAAAAGCAGATTACACTCATAAGTATTAGTAGGTTACAGATATTATTTATTCAAAAGCAACATTGCCTGGCAACTGGATGATTCTCTTAAGATTAATCAGACTTCTTATTCATTTACTATTCATCTTAGATTCTAAAATGGATATTAATAATAGATGAGCTATAGAACGACAAAAAGAAAAGGAGAAAATAACAGTGAACTGTCGTACCAGCTCTGGTTCTTCAGTGTTATGCTGCAGTGACGGGTTATTTGTGCAGGCAATGGGTTATTTTTGCAGACTTAAATCAATTAAAGCGCTTTAAGGGATGAATTACCCAGCTTTTTACTGTAAGCATATATTCGGGCAATCTATTGAACAATGACATTTGTATAGACATAATTTAATGAACATCTGGTTTTCAGTGGATGCCTAATGATTTCACATTCATCTTCCGCTAAATGGCTAAAGTGCACACAATTACGTTTTTAATTAGCTGTGAATATGTTTCTGTCAATTGAAGTGATTCATCTCTGAAACATGAAATGAATCACGTGGTTTCAAAAAGACTGCATTTGTTCTGATTTTGGAGCACTAGAGTACGTCTTCTGGGTTAAAAGTTCTGTCGTTAAAAAATAGGTCTCTTTAATAATTCTTGATATTGCTTTGTTCTCCCCTCTGCAGAGGAGACAAGGGGATTATCTTAAAGCAATATTCATTTTTCTCCCAATTCACAACATGAAAAATTTGAAAAGAACTCACACATATATATTTTATCATTGCGCTTTTCAGCTGATAAAGAAATGTCCGGGTCCCTAATGAATACTGTTTGGCACTTCCCAGTCTGCAAGACCTTTTAGACTCCTCAATGTGCTGCTGACAGTCATTTCATCTGGCCCGATCACTAATTCCTCATTAGAAATGATGAGCTTCTTCATCACCTCTCTTTGCAAAAGGTTAGGCCTGGGCCCAGAGGAGGGGAAGGGAGTCCTTCACTCTGGACCTGACGGAAAGCTTCACAAGGCTGCAGTTATTGATTGGGGGCTTCAGGTTGCCTCTCCACCAATGTAGGGGCCTGCAATGCAGCATACTAAGCTGATGTGTAATCAATGACTCATACCACAGCCGCCCTCTGCACGGACCCGTCAAATTATACAGTAGTCATCCAATATCTGACACAGTGTGTTTTTAAAACTGCCTTCCGGAAGAATGACGCACCAACTTACACAGGTAACTGCACACAAGCTAAAGCCGATGTGAATACATGTGCAAAATCGTACACATCCTCAGACACAAACAACCACTGAGTCCTGCAGGGCTACTTTTGATTTTTTTTTCTCTCTCTCTCGCTGTCCAGATGAAATGTTTATCATCTCAAATACTCTGTGAAAAACATATACAAGTTATAAAATCCAATCCCCCTTGGATACGGTTGCTTTTCGAGTCTAATAGGCAGCTGTGAGATGTGGCCTGTCCATGCACTTGGCCTGGCAGCAGCTCCAATGTGCCCTCCTCCTCCTCTTCATGGGGTTTAATGATATGCACAAGCACACTCCGGGGCCAGCTTCCCAGAGCATTTAATCCACAGAGATATGATACTATGCTGGATGTTGTGTCATCCATCACAATCTCTCTCCTCTCTTCTTATTCTCTTTGCTTTTTCCCACTTTCCCTCTATAACATCATGCGGTGCTCGAAGAGTTTGATCAGATGTCTGCGATATATTGACCTGTACAACTATCTATGTGTTTCCAACTGATAAAGTAATGTTACTCCGTTTAAAGTTTAAAGACTGTAGCTTTTATTGTATTGTTTTACTTTGACTCTGTATTCAGTGCCAGTGCATATTGCTGAGGCGCTACTGAACTAAGCTCCCCGGAGATACCTTTCAGTAAAACAGTGGGCTTAGTTCTGTTATCTCTTCTCATTTATAAAGTTTAAATGTTAGTATGTAGTTTTCTTCC
>VUQR01023167.1:6148-22075 GCA_015108515.1 Hemichromis elongatus | reverse complement strand
TCTACTACAGCTTAGCTGCTCTCACCGCTCATTAAAGCATTTTAGTTCTCAGTTTTTTTTCAGTTCCTTCAAAACAAATGTTGGTACCAGTGTTTTAAAAAAAATCCCAAACATTGCCTTCTGTGCTTTCACCTCTTACATTTGTGGTGTTTGGGTTGGAACACTCTAAGAGCTCTCGGGTTACCTAATATTATGTACTGTTAATGAGTACTAAAACAGACATTTGCGTCTGAGAAAATATCACTTGTTATCACTTTAGCTCTGTGCTACCCATCGTAAGCATCACAGAAACTGCATTAGCTTCATGCTGTAAAATGCTTTTACATTTATCAATATAAATTCTCCAGATCAGTTTTGTTAAGGCAAGAATGCCCATCAATACCATTCTTTATCCATTACATGGTCCATTACATTGTCTCTATGGCTTCCTAAAAAGCCATTAAGTAACAAAATCTCATGGAGGAAACCTAATCTCTCACATCACAGGGAGTTCAGTTTGGACCCGTTATCAGAATATGTTGCCCTACTTTCCCCTAGGTTTTACTTAGCAGCATGGAAGACAAATGGACAGCCATTAGCTGTGTATTAATTACATGTAAAGAATTACTTTGTTAATCAATCACACGATTTTTCCCTTCACTTGTCATATTAGCTGATGACAAAAACAATAAAACCTGCAAGGCCTGTTCTGCTCTAATCTCTGCGCAATGCAAACAGGCTGAAACACTGAATGCATCTGCTTCTTGTTTCTTCTGGAGATGCGCAGTGCCGCACCACCCTGCCGAGCAAAGGTTCACAAAAACACCTCAAATAGAACAGACACAAATTATCACGTCAAGATAGATTAATTGCAAAGATTGCTGAAAGACCAATGATTAGCACTGTCAGAATGCATAGATGCACAGACACAGCAGCATAATTGCTTTTTAGCGGGTATCATATAAAATTATCTGTTCTCCTCTGCAAGAATGAATATCAAAGTAGCAACGCATCTAATCCAAATACTGCAAATGATTAGAATGTGTTCAGTCGCTGTCGCAGAATAATGGGACACTGGTGACAAAGTGTTTCTAAGCTCTTTTTATTCAGTTCAGTTACTCAAAAAGTGATTTACACTACCTTCTTTCTGAGCATACAGTAGATGTGTAGTAGCTGATTTAATGAATCATCATTTGGTACATACAGTATAGCATGACAAATATAATTAATATTCATAAAAGTATTGGTAGGTGGATTCCATGTAATTGTTGTATTGAGTTGTGTTGGGGCAAATCATGCTGTTACACATTATATACATTAAACATATCATGATATTTATATTAGGGTCCTCTAGAAAGGAAGATATGGAAATAACTGTCTGGCTGTCCGTGAACTCCTCTTACATGATCATGAGTTGAGCAAGCAAACCTGACACACACGTGCATCTTAGACCTCTAAATGTTGTTATCAATATTGCATATTATGACGTCACCATAACCTACCAAAGTACCATCAGGCAAAGATAACCCACTCTAGCATTTATGCAACTATTACACCACTATGGCATTGTGTAATGTTTGTTCCCTGACAGTAACTTTTAATTAATCAACACAGAACTTGAATTATACATGATGTATCATGTTGCCGAGCAACCATCTATGAATACAATAATGTGTATTTTTTTCCAACTATAGTGTCATTTATAGTATCTATGATAACTTACATTATTTGAAATATTAACTTATGAGGCCAAATTTAATGCATCTATAAGTTATAGCATGGCCATGTACTACTGCATATACTAGTATACGTTTTTTGTTCTATGACTCTAATGCTGTTATTTGTAAAGATTATTAAGTGGAGAATTTCATCATGGCAATATTTGCATCATTTCTATAAATACTGTTACATTTTGTTTGGTTGCATTTAAAGCTTTGCAGAATAGTAAGCAGAATATTGCATTTTCTCAGCTGGGGTATGAGTAACTGTGGTGCAGGCCCTAAGGCATGGGTATGACAACAGAGGTAAGAACAAACATTTTTACCTCCTCTGAGCTTATGCACTGCATCCTTGGCCAGTTTAGTGCGTGCATGGCCCCCTGCGAATACACCGTGTGATACCATTGACACAGATTATGGATTTTACCTGCTTAAAAATATGCTATGTGGGAGCGTGGAAATGTCAGGGAAGGTACCCAGGCTCTGCGATTTAGTGGGAATTTATAGATCACCAAATGCTGCTCTCTAAGGGAAGAGGGAGGGAAAGTCCATGCAGAAGGCTCGTCAGAATGCAGCCACTGTTTCCCATTTCACCCTAAGCAAGAACCGATATCTGGTAAATTTGCATATACATGTATTTGCACAGATTCAATCAAACATCAAGGTGCTGACACAATTCCAGGATTCAAAGCGGAATACCAACCAGTGTTGCGACTGTAACTAATACCCAGTGCCCAAGGAAGAGGAGGGAAGGGAGCATTAGCTTTGGAACAGATAACATTAAAACTACAGAGGAGTTTTAAGCAGACGGCATACAGCAGCACAGGTCAGGTCACTTGTTCTTGTTACAGCTGGAGTGTGTCAAGCAAGTAAAATGGATTAAGGGTGGACAAGCTATCCTGTCCTGTCATGTACCATTCAGTTCAATAGGGCATCTGTTACACATAGTGTGAATAATTAATTATTTCTCAAAAGCATCTTATGTCCGTACAGTATGTCTAGTAAACATAATCTCAACAAACTGTCATGGTAGACGTGTGACCAATTTTGAATCAAATCAAGGTTACTTGGAAAAGTCTATGGGCTTTTTGAGATAAGAGATTTTTCCGCATTGAACATTACAAACCCTGTGATGCATTTTGTGTTTTTGTGCTGATATATCTGCAGCCAGCGAGGACTAGTGCAAAAGCAAAATGCATCAGTTGTTCAAACCTCAAGAAGTCAAAGTGTAATGATTGCCAAAAAGCATGTTTTTTTCTCCTTTCTTTCTTTTTTTTCAGAAATACGGTTAATGAAAGTGGAGAAACACAGTGGAGGAGAGGAAATAGAACAGAGGTGTTTGAAAGAATATATTAAGACCTGAATGGAGAGATAGAGGGAAAATATTCCTCATCCGCAGTCCTCAGAATGTGTTATTAGGGAATGATTTCAACAGGCTCTTAGTAGCTCTCATTAGATGGTGTATCAAACCAGAACAAAACTCACTTCTCCTAACTATGTGGAGGAAGTGGATTGGAAAATTAAATGGGGAGAGGAGAGTGAGGCGGCAGTCTTTGCCATGCTCTTGTCACCGTGCCCCTGCTCCCACTAACAAGTCCGCTCAGTCGACTCGCGCTGAAAGTCATTCACATGGTCTTTAATTTCACTTCATTGATTAGAATTTAAAGCCCCAGAATATAGCAAGGAAGACATTAAGATTATCTGTTCCCTAAACCGTTGGCTGAACATTTGTTTTTAAATTGTGGCACAGTATGGCTGAAATCTTGTCTTTTGAGACTGCGGCCCTAAAACTTCAGAAACTTTCCAAAGTGGGCTTGCATTCACAGTTGGGCACTGTGTGAGTGTATTTTCTAAAGAAGTATATATTTATATATTGCATGCAGTAGATCAATAAAAGTAACATTTCATTAATCTTGACATGCTGTTCCTGCTTGATGCCAGATGCTGGGGACACAAGCTGTCGAAACAATAGACATGCTCTTCAGTGCTTACTTTCCCCTTCCCTGTTTTCTTTGTTTGCACCTCCAAAGACAGCATTACATCTGTCAGCAAGATATGATTTACATAAACATCAAACTATTCTACTGAGTATCTGTCAGGGAAAGTCTTGAGACTAGCAAAATATTAGCATTTCAAGGTTGTATTTACACCATGTTCATATCTATTTTGCATGTACTATTTTTATGTGTTCCTAATTTACACTTATACGGTTGCTTATATCTCTGACCAAAGCCAGAGTTTTTATATTTTATACATTAAATCGCTTGGACATTAGATACCGATAGCATCTGTTTTTTTGGCAGAAAAGGACAAAATATACAAAAGAACTAACTTGTGAAGCAAGATGCAAGAAAAAAAATCCAAATCATGCAATCATGCGATATCGTGATAGTGATGAAAAAAAATCACTCGAGAAAAGAATTACAAATAACTTCAGTTCCAACTTCAGTTCCAATTTTTTCAGCAACTGTATGTAATCACATCTCTAAATGGAAATTATACGTTGCACAAGTCCACAGCTATTTTACGAGGCATTTTTACCACTGATTGTACACCAATCATGTGCCGAATGTACAACAGTTTCTATGCAGTGGAACTGCTGTTAATGTTAACCCTATGAAAATTTCCTGGTGCTTGTCGGTGGTATGTTCCTCTATAAACTTCTATTTGGAGTTGTGGAGAAGTGTGTATGCTTGTGTAAATGCTTATTTTGCGCGGACACACTCAGAAGGAGACAAAAGTGGCACTCTAGATGCCATTTGCATGATTAGTTGTTATTGCTTAACAGGGCAAAGCGTTGGCCTGAAATTACAGTTGTAGAGAGTGAACCAAACGGCCAGTTCGATTGGGGGGTTTTTGCACCTTAGAGGAAAAATCATAATAACACAATTTATATTTCTGTAAACTAATAATCTGTTTGTTTACAAAAACTTAGCTGGTTTTGTTGATATTTTATCTACAAAAGTCTGCAATCAGAGTTGTGTGTGCTTCTGTGCATAGAAATAACACGCATGTAAATACAGACCTAATCTCATCTTTCCTGTTTGAACTGAAAAAGATATTTTTGTTTGTGTGGTGGTTAGTAAGGCTGGATGATGGCAGTTCAGTTCTTCGCTTCAACACTGTATCCAATCAAAATCTTTTAGATGTGACTCAACTATAAAGAACTTTTATAGGCGAGGTGTTTTCACTCAAGTCTAGCATCATTAGCTGGCATAATGTTAACTGTTACCCTAAATTTACATCACATGACTACCTAAACAGCTGCTCGTGCTACAGATATGTGGCAAATTCAGGCCAGGAGGAATCCAGCATTAAATCCACAAGACTGAAAATAATTTTGTTTAATATTGTTGCAACATTACAATATGCATTATCCTGGTGGTTGGTATGAGCAGTGGAGAGATGTTTGACTGACAGGTGATTTTAAAAACACCACTACAATAAGTATGGAAAGCAAATTAATACTTTTCTAGTTTTAAGCATTGCTATAATAGCTGCTATAATGTAAGAATATAACTATATTTATTTTCTTTTTACTTTTAATGCAGAAATTGTTTTTTTATATCATTAAATGACTTCAGCTTCTGATATCTTTGTGGACCTGCAATAAGCTATATAGTCCTCTGAACTTGCACCTTGTACTTCAGGTAGTGTATAGATTAATAGTGTCTGCGCTATTTTACTTTGCTCAAGTGTAAGGATCAATACTCTATGAATTTTTAAGCTTCTCTTTGCTTCGGGGATAGCCTGTAACCTGTGGCTCTGACACTCTCATCTATGTCTTAAGTCTTCTCCAAAGCTCTGAATTTGTACTACCAAACTTCTCTATTGATAAGCCACAGAAAGGTGATCGGCGGTGTTTTTAGTAATGGACACTGATTTTCCTACCTTCACTGTTGCTTTAAAACAAACTGCACTCTGTAGGGATTGTACATACACATAGAACCACTGTATTCATTGTTTAAATTACGTCAGCTCTCTCCTGTGTTCAGACTAATAAGTATTAAGTGCTAGAGATGGATTTGTAAAAAGGCTGTAGCACTTCTGCCAATAATTGAAAAATGGCAGTGCAGAGGGTTTCATTTAGTTTTACGTTGTTCCAGTTTAGTAAAATGAAAAGTGAAGAGTAATAAATTGCAGCTGCAAGCTTGAAATACAGTAGTTATTCAATAACATACTGGAGGTGAACTCTTTTCTTGAATTGTTTTGAATGCTGGCCACTGTGCAGGTACCTCAAAATAAAGTCTGGCTTGTGTAATAACTCACAGACACCAACCAGCACGGCTGTGATGTATTTTTGGACCAACGTACACAAACTACATAATTAGCTACTTTGCATTTTCTGGATCTTTATTTTATTTTTTTTTCTATTTCAGGTTATCTTCAACTCTACACATCGAACTCACTGCAGTAAACCGTTTAGCTAAGTAGCATGAACTGGGAATGCTGGGAACGACTGCCGTGTTACAGTGAATAAAGTACTTTCATTATTAAAGATGAGAGAGGGAAAAAAGACCTTTAGACCATTTAATTGTATATTTTTTATAACATTTGAAGTTTCATCTAATCTTTGTAATTTTATTTTATAATAAATCACAACAACAGTGGAAAATGTAAAAAAAAAATAAAATAAAAATGAAATAAATATTAAACTACGGTACGAAATATGATTTCATCCCAGTAATAAATTTCATAATTGCTAACTGTATCACGTGGTCATTTTAATTTGTTCGTTTTAAAATATAATTTTGTTATTGCAATTTGTCATGAAAAGGCCCTCAAGTGATCTCTAGGCGATGGCAAAGGGACTTGCCCCTATTTTAAATGTCATGCAGCAAGAGCCAGAGATAAAAGATTTAAATAATCAGCACAGCTCTTAATAAGAATAATTTTGGATTAGTTTAAAATTAATGAAAGCTAAACCAAACATTAACACCCTGAGTCTGTTTTTTAGAACTTTCAGAACAGCTGAAAGTGTGTAGATATTGAAAGTCTGCCTGAGCACTAACAGCATCAGAGTTTTGTGATTACTTTGAATTCCTAGAATGTGACAGATTGTTGGTGCAATAGAAGACCAGAAGAGCCAGACAGTTCTTATTCCTAGGGTGGCAAATACACCATTTCATCAAAGGAACTAGCGTTTCAAAGTTATGCACAAAGTGTTCTTTGGCTTTTGTGGCATGATTTACTGGGATTAAGCTCTAGCGATGAGTGTTTCGCTCCCAACTTATCACAACTTATTACTTCCTCTATGTAAAGAAGCCTTTCACATTGCATTTAAATGCACGGAATAATTGAAATTTTTCAATGTCCAGATAAAAGTCGAGAAAGCAACAAAGCACACAAACAATCTGTTGTCAAACCTGTGACTTATCTAACCTATTGAAGTAAATGTTATCTCTCAGTGTCTGAGTGTCTAATAATGCCACGGTAAAGGCAGAGAGATGGCAGGGAACAATTTGTGTTTCTTTCAGATGCCAGCCAACAAAAAAAAGCTTTTGTTAATTACTTGTTAATTTACTTTGTTAATTAAGCTTAATGCAGTAAAAAGGAATACAACCTGTGATTTAAATGCTTTAGTGCATTCCTTACTAGTTACATCTTGTCTCATCAGACATTGATTTTGCAAATATCACTGCGGCTAAGCTTGCTTCCTTAGTGTGGTGCTGAAACATCTTATTGGCACCCCTCAATAATAAGCTGTACAGGCTTTTTTTTTTTTTTTGCAAATTCAATTTTTTAGCTGCTCTAAAAGTCCTTCTCTACTGCTCAGAGGCCCAATGCCAAAAAGCAGTCTTATAGTGCTGATGTTTTCTTAAAAGCCACCAAATTGTATCAAGGCAATATTATTTATACTCAGCTGAGCTGAAGCTTAACTTTCATCCTGGGCATGTCAACATCACAAATATTTTTTAGGCAGTGCTGCTGCCCCAGTACTAAGAGCATCAACGTTTTTGCACAGTATGACTGAATATTAAGTTTCATAGAACATGTGCATTCACCAGAAGCACGGCCTCAAACTGAATAAGGTAAGAAGCACAAAGAAAATCTGAGAAGTGCAAAGAAAATGACAACGACTTACAACGACGAGCATAACCATTTCGTCATGAAAATCTTGTTTCTTTGCATTTCAAGTTACAGTTACGTTGCAGTATTATTTTCCTCAAATCTCCCATTTTTCTCAACCACATGTCCATCTGGGGTCACAGAGGGGAACTGGAGCCTATCCCAGCTCACAGTCCCAGAGATGAAGGGTACACTCTGGACAAGTACTGTCCATCGCAGTAGTTTGCAACATTATTTAGTTTTCTTTAGTTTTATTATTTTCATTTTATTATAACTCAGCTGTAACAATTAAGCTAAAATCCAGCTAAAATTGTTTGGTTACTGCTTCTGGTGAAACCAGAGAGTAATCACAGAGTCTTCCCCTCCATCTCACGTTTGAGGGTTTTAGCTGAGAGAAACCGATGTGGTCAAAAATAAGATCTACCTCTCAGAATTTGATGCAGTCTGAATTTCATCTGACACACGAGTTCTAGTCCTTATCACCAGCTCAGCCTTCCTTAAGTTTCCTCGGTGGAGAGAGGTAATACAAGCTGGAATGGGTTGGACTGTAATCCCTGCGGATACAGTGAATCTACATTGGCAAAAGGACAATAGTAATGATATTCACCTAATCTCCGTTGACAGATTCAGGACATGCTTTTCATTAACACAAAAGTGGATAAGAGAGCAATAAGCACTGTTTCAGAGTTTACCTAAATCCTTTAAAGCTAACTGAGATTCATATTCTGGTGTCACCTGTCTCCATCTGCTCTGTCTGCCTGGGCTTAAGCCAATGCAGGTATCATATTTACTGAGCTCTTTGACATACTTTTTCAGCTGTATTTTTCAACGAGCGTCATTTCAACAATTGCAGGGACAAAGTTAATTTCACCGCCAACCACATAAACTTCAATTATATCGAGAGTTACTAAAATAAGTCAGTTGCATGTAAAAAAGACACTGCGCCTCTGTTTTGTGTTTAATGAGAGCTTTGACATTCGATTTAAATGACCCAAAATGTAGTTACTTTAAAATCTTAACTGTGAAGAGGTTGTAGAAAGCACTTAAAAAAAATTCCACTATTTCCTAATATGCTAAGTGGCTTCATGAAAAGGTCTTTATATAATCCAATTGTTCATGCAGGAGAAGTGTTAAAATCCCAAAGCATTATAAACATATTGAGGGGAGAAAAGCAGTCATGAGCTGATTAAAATCTTTTTGTTTAATTAAAATAGAAAAGCAAGCGCATCTGCTTTGTCAACATCCTTCTTTCTTGTATGAAAGACAAGCATCAGATTGTGCTGTCAATCATTTCAATAAAACAGGTGTTTTTCAAACGGCGGCTATCTCACGCTATAAAGGAACTTTTCTTCTTGCCTAGTGGAGAGATCACTGAAGCAACCTCAAAAACAGCTCTTTTCTCTCCATTTTTCATGAAGTGAAAGCGTGTCAGAGGAGTTTCTATTCAGATTGCAAAGGAGGTAAGAAGAGGGAGGATAGCACTTATTTTTCTTTTTAATTAGCTTCATCTGAGGAATTATCCAGCACTAATATAATGGCTCGATTCATCTCCCACACCATCTGGTCTGAGAGTGGTGAACCTCTGGAGCTGATTGCTTTCCCCTGGTGCTGTGTCGGGGTAATAGGCTGTTCAAAGGCTGCTCTGGGCTCGGACAGCTGAGCAGAGGTGGGGCAGAAGCAGCTGGCCTTGGCGCCATCACCTGCTGCCTGTCAGAAGGCTTTGAATATGGTCCATCCGTGCCCTAAGTGCATGTATCTATGTGTGCATATGCGTCTGCTTATGTACGTGTGCAACATAACTGAGAGTCGAACTTGAGGCAGAGAATTACTTTCATCGTCTTTCTTAAAAACAATCTGAAGAGAGAAACGGTGAGAGTGCACATCATTAGAGCTCACATGAACATCTGGAAGAGGTGAGACACATGACGAATAAGGAATAGTGTGTGGAGATAATACCAGCACTTTAGACGGTTTCCGGTTCTGCACGACATACGACACCATCAAGAAGACACAGTGTTTGCTCTATGTGGGTAAACTGTACACAAGCCTAAATCTCTGTAGTATTTCAATCATTTTAATTATATGTTAACATATGTGCCTTGGTTTGAAAATCATATCACTGTCACTCAAGCTTGAATCCAAATACTAACTGTCAGGATAGCGGGGACTCATTTGGACAGTTTGACAACATATGGCTTGACACACATCCTCCAAGACCTTACACTACAGTGCACCGAGTCCCTGCATAGCTGACACCTGTTGACTGTGACCTACTTTTGGCAGTAATTTTCGGTTTAGAGGACAATGATCCAGTAAGCATGCTGTGGTTATAATGGCACCTATCTATACAGTTAAACAAAACAAAAAATACATTAAAATATTAAGTTTTTAACAAACAGAAAAATATATTTTAATTCTGCAGCTTATAATGTTAGCTCTAATATTTTTAGATATTGAGTTAGATTTTTACAGTTCTGCTTCACTACACTGATTTTTTTTTTTTTTGGTAAAAAAGAAGCTCTGACACACTCTGTAACTTACCAGGTCAGCACCAAACAGCTGCCAGACAAATTTCATGACTTACATTTGACAGCTAGTCAAAAACTTACTGGCACCTCAACTCTCCAAAAGGTCACAGACTGTGTTCTTACCGCCAGTTATGTATCCAGCCATTTGGCCCACCTTCAGCTCCCTGCCTGGCTGCCTTTTAGCTGAGTCATTCCTTGCACAGTCACCAAATGTGTAAATAAACCTTTTGCTTCTCTGATTTAGTCTCTTGATTGATTGAGTCTCTTGAATGGGGTACACTATTGACAGTTTGCCAGTCTATTACAGCGCTAACACTTCGAGACAGACAATCACACATTCACTCAAACATGAATGCGATGCTCAATTTAGAATCATTTGTGGATGTACACTACTCTACATCTAGTAAACTGTTTATTTAAACGTTACTGCCCTTGCTAGTGGATGCCAGTTGGTTAAATGTATTATTTTTATTTTATTAATGTAGCACAACAGTTCCCAGTGCAAAGCTGTTACAGGGTCACCTTTCACTACCATTAGCTGCGGCCCTAAAAGCCATAACCCTGCACATCATTCTTGCTGATGTTGTTGAAAGAAGGCAGCTGGACTTCTTTCAGTTTGTGAAGATGTTTCGTCTGTCATCCAAGAGTTCCAGGTAATAAACTCTTCCCATTTAGAGGTAGCCGTGAGGGTCGTTGCCCCTCTATTGCTCATGTAAGTCATCACATGATCCAAGGTGTGGAAAAAAAAAGCATGGGCATGGGTCACCGTTACCGGAGTGAACGGTTCAAACCGCTGTGAGACACTGAGGTCACAGGAGTCACGGTGTGAGTCTGGGTTGAAAGCGGAAGGGATCTCAAGACTGCAGTGTAGTTGCCCAATAGCTGATGTTGCAAGTCGCCACCTCTGTTCAGTGGTCATTCACAGTGGACATAGATGGTATCTGAGGAACTATGGTTTGAGTTCTTTTAAAACTATAGAAGCCTTGGATGAGAGATTACTGAAGAGATGTGTAAACAAGAAAAATGAAACCTGCTGCTAGTAGAGCTACAGTTAGCTAAACCGATTAACAGAAACCTGATTCACAGTTTCATATAGTTCCTCAAATACAGAATAATTTGTTTGGTCAATGGTTAAATTGAAAGTGTGTTCAGTTCTACATGTCTCTGAAGCTTTTCTTTCTTTTAAACTAAATTATTCACAGGAAACATCCCTAGTTTGGAAGCCAGAACGCTTGCACAAGAAGGCCCCAAGCAAACCAAGAACCTTCTTTCTGTGATGCTACTCTTATAACCACTGTAACACCATGATGCACTCACTTCAGGTCAGGTTAATTTATATTCTGCTGCATTAGGTTTGTCTCTGTGTTTGTATTGTAAGGTATAGACCTACGACAATGCGACACGACATCTTATTTGTAGAAGAACTAGACCTTTGATAGAACCCAGTTCAGGCAGGGGCAGCCAGAAGACAGAAAAAGAGCAGTATCTAGAGATCACAAACAACAGAGGTGACAGGACAACAGGTAGAGAACTGTGTCTCCTTCAATGTCAGTTTTTGATCACTCTGTCTGTGAAAAGGCAGGGCCATAAGCTTTTTCTACCTCCTTTAGTGCAACAGTAGTATTCTAGAGCAAGCTTTCTGGAGTCCCGATGTCTAACTGCCAAGAGCTGTTTGATTGACCAAAGTCACCATAGTGCTCTTCAAGACATATAACTCCATATGTCTGTGGTGTTTGTTCCATTTTATTACAATATTTGCTCTCTGTCCTAGCCCTTGCTTTGTCTGAGCAGCAGGCCCAGTCAGATCCTTCTGACCACCTCTTCTTTGTTCCTTAGGTGTATCATGACCTAGCCCCAGTCTTAAATAAACAAACAGGCCTTACCGTCTGTGTGACTGCACTACCGACAGAAAAAACAGTACTCTGTTATCTACACCATATTTATGATATGGTAGCAAAATTGCATGAGTGAAAAACACTACTTGATTTTTGGGTACCCTGTTGGTATATGATATGGTATATGATTTTCTCTTTGTGTCAGAAGAAGAGCATGATCAGAATTTACATAAAGGTACTTTAGAGGCTTCTGCAGGACGAGCATCTTGAAAAAAGTGGGGAATTGTGTTTCATGTTTCCTCATTGTTTTTCTTATGTTACATCATTGTAACGTCTCAGGTATTCATCTAACTGGTTTGATCATGACCATGGGGTTCCCTAAACCTGCCAGAGATGCAGCTACACATCTGATGGCCTACTAGGGAAATATCTGGTGCTTTCTTACTGCAATGTGTGTTTGCTACAAACAACAACCCAGCCTAGATCTTTCAAAGTCACCCATTTATTGCCATACCCTGTTAGCTAGTGAAACTGTGGGCCTCTGGATGAATCATTTCTTCCAGCTTTGTGAGATTTCATCTGACATGGATTCTGACAGAGGTCCTCAGTTCCCTTCTCATGTCTGGTAGGTGTTAAGTTCAGCCCAAGGAGGCACAGTAAGCCTTCCATCCTCAATATAATGGCCAAACAAAACAGGATAATGAGAGGAAGGAGGATGCACTGTGCACAGTGGTGAATGCATTACCTCTGATAATCCTTTCACCTGGAGCTCCCAGTGACCCTGGGTGGAACATAACAGTAATACTCATACACTCATATTTTTTGTACATTTCACAATTTGTTACATAAATTTTTCACTCAAGTCTATGTGGAATTTATAAACTAGCTAAGAAACTGTCCTACATTAAGATATTTTTCTTGCAAAAGACAAAAAAAAATGGATTTATTCTTCTTTTTATACTTAATCAACTTGTATTATATATACAGTGTAGTTTACTTTTTCACAAATGTCACTGTTTACATTTGGTTAGTGTCTCTCAAAATAACCCTCCAGCAGCACAATCTGAAATTATAATTATTGACTAGAATCAAGAGTAAGAGAAATAAAGCCCTCCAAGAAATCCAGGAATCTCTGTATGTCTGTCTGCGTGATATGTATATGTCTCTGTGTGTTTGTGTTTGTGATATTTGCCTATTTGTCTATTTGTCCAGCCCACTTAAAGTCTTGGCAGATGTATTGCTGGGGGCCTAAGAAAGCACAATGTAGACTTCGAGGTCATTGGAAAAAGCAGTAATCTTATTTTAGGCATCTTTTCCCTGTTGCTAGGCAGTCACTATCAATCAATACACAAAGCATGTCACTCATTTTGCTAGGTCAGGAAGTCAATATAAAGATGGACATAGCCAACCTTGACATCATCAACTGGTATGCAAAGTCCAGTTTTTGACTCTTTAAGTTAAAGCCATCACCATCCTAGGTTTTTGAACTGTAGTGTCTCAAACATACCATAATTTACTAAGCATACGTTTGTATTACTAAGACTGAGCCCATAATTTACTAAGCAGACTGTCAAGTGTAATTTTTCTATAATAAGACTTTTTGCAACCTCAGTAGTCGTCCACTGCTGACCACTGGGAAGAACAAAGGTTTAAGGCACTTCTTCATGGGTTTTACTTTTCAGACTTAGAAGCTACATCCATCTTTTATATACAGATGTACAGTGGATATGCTAGGATTTATGATCAGAACATCATCATTAGATTGGTGATATCATTTGTGGAGAATTATGTTACAGTGATGTCTCGAATTTGTAATTAGGACGATGACTGAAAAATCAGAGGGATGTTTGAGAATTTGAGTTTTTGGTAGTTACTTTGAAGATGTTCAAAAACATTTTCTAGCAAATTTATAGTGTTTAAATAAATTTCACAGTCAATCAGAAAAGATACATTATTTTCTCTTGTAGTTAGAGTTAAGGGCTAATTCAAATGGTTTGTTAACTGAGCACATAAAAGCAGCATGCTCAGTTTACTGCCCTTGATATCAGACGGTCTGTCTTTGCATTTGTTTGTTTGTATATGCTGTTGGTGAGCTGTCACGCCAATCAAATGAGATGTTGGGACCAAATGTAAAGTTGACCTTGTAGAGTGAAACCGCAAGCTGCGGAGTGACGCTAGACGCACAGCAGATGTACGGGGTGAGCATTGTCAAAGCTGCCGGAGAATATATGCTAATTAGCCATGGGCCAATGTTGCCAACACTAATTAGCCATGTAGAGCTATGGTGGCTAATGCGGTTAAAGCGTGCTAGTCTGTTGAAAGCTATAATGTTTATATTGTTTAGTAAATAGTAACGTGGAAACACATCAGAGATCTATTTCTCACTCATGATCTAATGATAAACACGTCATAGTGGCTTTGGCTTTCCCATTGTTTTCGTTTTCTTTCCGGTGTGTGTGTGGGTGGGGGTGTGTGAGACTCCTATCATAGCTTGTGATGCTGTGATTGTTATTAGACCACACACAGACCCTCGTAGCGTTTCTGTCCTTGAACACAAAGCCTCTGTTCATCTTCTTGAAAACACAACTGACCTTGTGTTTTCCTCGACGCTAAATGATATCTGCATTTCCCAACTTGATGAACTGTCAGGCGCAGGTTCATGCTAGGACACTCCCTCCAGTTAATACACATTTTCTATTACAATATTATCCA
Source organism: Hemichromis elongatus (assembly GCA_015108515.1). Taxonomy (NCBI): domain Eukaryota; kingdom Metazoa; phylum Chordata; class Actinopteri; order Cichliformes; family Cichlidae; genus Hemichromis; species Hemichromis elongatus. Next base: position 7,234 of record VUQR01023167.1, on the reverse strand, counting down.
TGATGTCTAAATCACATGCATCAAAAAATGCAGAGGAGTAGATTGAAAAGGCAACAAGCCGGAATATGATGAGTTCTCTGCTTGACTGACTGAGCTGAAAATAGTAGCATGCTAATATGTATTTCTGACAAGTACTTTTGGAGACACTTTGATTTGCTCCTGAGGATGCATTTTTTTATTCTCGTGCAGCACCAACCCTGCTGTAAAAGGACTGCATATCTACATACAGGCATTGCTCTGTGCTTGGTCTTAATCAAGGAGACTTGGAATTCACAACATGGAGAAAACATGTAATATAAATGAGGACATACTTTGACTTAACAGCGTGCACTGTAGAAATTAAGAGTGTGTGTGACTGCAAGGGGGTGGAGGTGAGGAGGGACTTATTGAGGGTATCTTATCTAACAGTTGAGCAGGTTTATGGCTTCTAATAGGCACCCTGTCGGATTGAATTGTAAATATGGAGCACCATTGTGCATTCAAAGGTGTGTACATCGTCTGCTTCATTTACCAGATGCTAAGTCATGACCAGCTCGTTTATTACACCGTGCAATCCACAATTAAAATGAAGAGAGGCTCACAAGGAAAAAGTCATTTACCTCAGCCCACGCTGCACTTACACACCAGACACAAATTTCACTGTTACTTGAAAACTTCCCATGCATGGAGCACATTATCATTTGATTTCCATCCAGGGTTCTCAATTAAAATTATACAGAGGTTGCATTTCATTACCTGAGCTCGGGGCAATTTGCAGGCCATTAAGCTTCTACCTGTATCAGTGGAGATGTTTTTGAGGTGAACATCTGGGGTTGAGGAGGTAGAGCATGAAATGAAATGCCCCTGGCTATCTGCTCTGCTTTTTGTCCAAAAAGGGCCAAGGGTATTAGAACGCCATGCATAGTAAAGAGTGTGTTTCTATGGACTGCAACAAATTGGTCTGGGATCTGAATAGAAATAGAAAATCAACCTTGAATGTTTGGTACTAAGTTTGTCACAGCTCTTCCACGGAAAAAGTATTTTATTGTATAGTGTTGGGTGTCTTTTTTTTTGTTTTTTTTTTTGCTTTTATTATTATAATTTTCA
>VUQR01023166.1:13518-23626 GCA_015108515.1 Hemichromis elongatus | reverse complement strand
CAGATTTGGAAGGGGGGGGGGGGGGGCTTTTTTGGGTCACAGCCTGTATGCGGGCTTGGACACAATAGGTGTCTGCTGCTTAGTGTCCCCAACAAAGGGGCTTTCATAAATGGTTGGTGACCCGCTTGATGTCTGTCAAGGCAGGCTTCTCGTTTTCATTGTGTCCTCAGAGTGGGGAAACTGTTATAAATATGATTTGGGCATAAAAAAAGCCTATAAATCAAAGGTTTCTCTCTTTCCTTAATGTATCTGGTCAAAATGCTCAATTTTCAGCACTTAATATACGGGACACTGGCGAGTTACAGTGTATAGCTCAGAATTTGCACTAAAATCTGAACTCCTACTGTATTGATCATGTGTTGGTTTTTATGGGATCTTAACTGTCACTCTTAATGCTATAGAAATGCCTGAGATACTGCTAAGACTGTACAGGATATTAATTTCATGGTGCATGTAGTGACTTTTTCTGCATCCTTAACAGGTTTTGCCGACAACTAGAATAAAATGTGTCATATTTGAATATCAAGTCCAGCTACTGTTAACCCCTAGGCAAAAACTGTCATTAGGCATCTTCTCAATTACTCTTGGTTCTGTACTTCTGTGAAAAGCATTGATGGATATGGAATAATGGCGCTATCTACCAAGTCAGTGATCTTCAGTAGCATGACTTGCCTGAAGCGCTTTTAGCTCTGACTCCCCAGCCATGCGTTGTGGTTTGCACCACAATCAAATCAACTGTTTGCTCTACTGCATGTATGCCAAGACCTACTGACATTAATCCATCACCTGCCTTTTTTGAGAAGATATACTCACACAGTATATTATCTATACCAGCAACTTGAGCTTCAATTTGCAGCATTTCTAAACATGATTTTTTTTTTTTATGTCTTCATAGTTGCCTGGGATTTTTTAAGTAGGGATCATGATCCCAGGAACTCGTGCGTGGTGGAAATGACTCACAAATGTTCTTATTCTAATAGCTTAGTACTTTCTTTTTATTTTTAGATCACTTGAACTTGGATGCCCCCCCGCACCCAGCTTTTCCATGCATTCCCGTGCTAGTTGTGACTCATGTGAATTGAAAATTATCCCACTAGTACTGCTTTGACCAAATTTGGCTGAACAGTGGATACTGACTCCCCTAAGGGAGCTAGAATTATTACATCAGGGAGAGGCCAACTCTCAGTAAGCAACAAACTTTCCCTAAACGGCGTCACTCAGCTGTGCAGTTGCAGTGTGCTGTCAACTTGTTCTGCTTTGCTTGCCAACAACGTGTATGTCCTATGAAAGTAACCCCTGAAAATATTAGGTTGCATAAACAGAAGCTGTGATGCCTCAGTGATGTGGTTACACCTTCTCTCAAAGGTCAACATCATAACAAGAGCTTTGCGCATTTCTCCTGGTAACATTAACATTTGCATGTTATTTTTTTTCTTCCCCCTAGACAAAGAGACGATTAGTAAAATTCGCGATCTGCGAATGAAAGCGGAGGACTATGAGGTGGTTAAAGTTATTGGGAGGGGTGCGTTTGGAGAGGTGCAGTTGGTAAGAAAGGCATTCTGTCTTTTTATTTCTTTATTTTTTTGAATAGCACAGTAGCTATAAATGTAACACACTGATGAATGCGTGTGACTTGATTGCTGCCTCATTATCTTTTTTTAGGTAAGACATAAAGCCACAAGCAAAGTATATGCCATGAAGCTGCTGAGTAAGTTTGAGATGATCAAGAGGTCAGACTCTGCTTTCTTCTGGGAGGAGAGGGACATCATGGCCTTTGCCAACAGTTCATGGGTCGTTCAGGTATGATGGGACAGGAGTGTCTAAAAAATGCAGTTATTAGTCAGACATTAGTTGTGCAGACCACATAGATTCGGCCTCATACATGCGTCTGACACAAATGGTTGAGATACTTTTGAATCCTTTCCTCATTGTTGGAATTGTGTCTTTCTACAGCTCTTTTTTGCATTCCAAGATGACCGCTACCTCTACATGGTGATGGAGTACATGCCTGGTGGTGATTTGGTTAACTTGATGAGCAACTATGACGTCCCAGAGAAGTGGGCTCGCTTTTACACAGCCGAGGTGGTCCTGGCCCTGGATGGAATCCACTCTATGGGCTTCATTCACAGGTGACAGTACAACATTTGTATTTTTCTCTGTTTGTGATGTTCGTATCTATTAAAAAAACAAACAAAACAATTTTTGTTATTTAAAAAGACATATTAACATTACATTTCTAGTAGTGCTAGAAAGGCATTTTTTCCCGTTGTAATTGTGTGAGATTTGTAGCAGGATCAAAGAAGTCTGGTGGCAACCTGTGATCTAAGGAAGGGTTGTAATAAGCAGGAAGTAACGTTGCTAGGTGCTGTCAGTTTTAAGGGACTTCAGAACTGTGAAAAAAAACAAAACATTTTTCCACTGTCACCTTCATATTGCTTTCTAACATGTAAAAGATTGCTAAATATAAATTGGGTAGACATGCAGTTATACATGCACTGTTTTGTTTTTTGTTTGTTTTGTTTTTTTCCCTCATGGCGTTTGGTGCAGGCAGCCAGTGCAACAAGCATTTTTGCCAATGTGTGAAATGGCGTGGGCCAAAGCGAGCTTTATATAGTCAATAGCAGAGCAACAAGTATGACATGCATCTGAACGTCATGTCATCAGCCTCGAAACACTTTGAGTTCATAACATTACTGGGTACAGTGGTGGTATTGTTTCCATCATTTTTCTACTAATTGGAGAAAACAGCTGTTTTTAGATGGATAGATCCTTTATTATATGCCTTTTGCAGGAAATTACACAGCAACTTTAACCCAGACATAACACAACACATCCCAAACAGCAAAAACAATAATTTCTAATGAAGTTAATGTTATTGCGCATTAAACGGTCTTATAACAGCTGGCATGAAGTAGTTTTATTAAGGTGCTCGGTTTTGCACGATGTGCAAAGAAACATGAACACCATTCTCATTAACAGCTCTCCACATACCTCATGACATCTGATCTGTCGCTGCTGCGGCGTTCAGACAGCTATGACTGGAAGTGTTATTTTTTGTTTGGTTTCTCTAACCTTAACGCTAAGGCCCATGCTTTGGCTCAGCACGAGAACGCTGCTCAAGCCTTTGAATGTTTTGGATGAGTTCAGTTTATCAGGTTTCCTTGTGATGCGTGCGTTTGATTTGGATGTTTTTATTGGCATCATGCTTCTTTTGATGTCTAACAATGTTTTTTTGTTTTTCAGAGATGTCAAGCCTGATAACATGTTACTTGACAAAGCAGGGCACTTAAAGCTCGCAGACTTTGGGACCTGCATGAAAATGAACAAGGTATCAGATTCCCTTTCTTTCAACACAGCCATGTTGTCAGATCATGTTATAAGATTATTTAAAAAATTTCCGCGGCTCAAGTTAATGCTCCTCAATTATAGTGAGAATCCCAGTCATGATTATTCTAGTCTATATTTTAATCTTGATTTTTGAGCAATATTAGTGATTATCTTAACACAGAGTTTGCAGTTAGTGAACTTATGCAAGGAAAAATGAGGTGGAGGTGTCGAGATACGCAGGGATTTTATTTCACTTTATATTGTTTTTTTGGGACCAGTTATAAATTTATTGACTGATTTTTAGCTCAGCACTTGTCGATTAATTGTTTACCTATAAAGAGGGGAAATTCAGATGTTTTAGAGCTCATACTCGACACCTCAACGTTTACAAAAATCTACTTTAAGAGTTTTACTTCAGGATAGATATTGAGGAGTTGAAGATTAATGGCTCAGTTTAAGGATCTGGGGTGAGACAAAAGCACATTGCTGATAAGGAATGTGGCGATAGCTGCATAAACATAACACTGAAAAAAGATTATTTGCTTACCATCATAATTTGGTTTAGAACTAATTGTTGAAAGCCAAAATTGTAATTTAGGCTAAAATCTGATTAAACACTTAGCCCTTGTTCCCATTCACTTTTATAGAATTAAATTAACAACAACATTATTAATAATAATTATTGGGATGGCCCGTCTGTAGAGCTGCTCATTTACTGATTGGAAGGTTAGTGGTTCAATCCCTTGCTCTCCAGTCTGCATGCTAAATATCTTTTGGCAAGATGCTAACCCCAAATTGGTCTCTGCTGAATGTATGTGATTATTAGCTAGAAAGCACTTTAGCACAAAAAAAGAGTGTTTGTATAAATGGGTGAATGAGGCATGCTGTGTAAAGCATTTTGAGTGCTTAGTCTGTTTACCATTTCCCTGTAATATTGATTATTTTTTTTAAGTAAAGTGTTGGAGTTGTTGATGTTAATGATGCTCGTGCCCTTCAGGACGGTATGGTACGATGTGACACAGCAGTGGGAACTCCAGACTACATTTCACCTGAGGTACTGAAATCCCAAGGAGGAGATGGCTATTATGGCAGAGAGTGTGACTGGTGGTCGGTGGGAGTGTTTCTTTACGAAATGTTAGTTGGTGAGTATTTGCATTGGAAAAAAAAAGACTTATTTACACCCAGACATATTACTCACCCGTTGCTCTCGTTTGTCCCGTGCATAGGCGACACTCCTTTCTATGCAGACTCACTAGTGGGGACCTATAGCAAAATTATGAACCATAAGAATGCGCTGACATTTCCTGATGACAGCGACATATCCAATGACGCCAAGAATCTGATCTGTGCTTTCCTGACTGACAGGTTAGATGGTCACACACTGAACAGCGAATCACAAAACGCCTTTTTTCCTTTTCTGTGCATGAATTGTTTTCACATGTAGAGAGCCCTCTGTGGAAAAATCATCATAGGAGAGATAATGGCTCTCTTTGCATTCAGATACTTGTTCTTCTGCCTACATTACCACACAGAATTGCTGAAATGATTAAATTTGCTATTTCCTCCTGACCCCCACAGGGAAGTTCGACTTGGCCGTAATGGTGTAGATGAAATCAAGAGGCATCCCTTCTTCAAGAATGACCAGTGGACGTGGGATAACATCAGAGAGAGTAAGAATGTTTTCACTCCTAATGTTAAAGATTATTTTCACAACTCCCTTTTAATTTGGCTGCGACTCACTGTTATTGCAATCGTGGATCCCGTGATCTTGTTTTCCATTTGACCTACTGCAGACAGTTGCAGGAAATTCTTGTAGACGAGCCATTCATTCAGTATCCTTTCTAAGACTAAATGTGATTCCTGCTCGGAGTAATAACTTGCAGCGCAGCATTTTTGAGGCCAACAATGGGGAAAGCAGTTTAACGCGAATGTTAATGCACTGGGCTTGACACTGGAGCAAAGAGAGATTAGAAATGTAGTGCTAAATCCACTAGCTATAGTCGGTTCTTTACTGGCTTTATATTTAATACTTTACTAGGCTGAAGTCAGCACTTTGGTGCCCCCACCACCCCCGCCCCGTTCGTGTATCAGGGGCTAACCAGCTCTGCTAGCTGGCTGCTTTTCCTTGTTTTTAAGAGGGTTTCCAAAGAAAGAGAAAAGTCAGTCTCATAATTACAGCAGATTTAAATATTTATAATTTACCAGATTTATAAGTGAAGCTAAGAAATGTGTTTTGGTTTGGGGTGACTGACTATATAAATGATTTAGTTTGCATGTAATATTTAAAAAAAAATACATTTCAGTTGTTAAGCGTTTACACTAAAAAATAGTCTTGCTTTACTTCAGTATTTACAAGCGAAAGAATATCACAAATATGTAATATCATGATGTCTGATAATTAAAATAATAAATTAATGAAAGGTCTTTAAGTACTGCTTAATAAAGACCTTTCATAAAGACCGGTGCACAGGATGAGTCTTGGTGAACATTATGTGTTTATAACCTGACACTAACATTTCAGGTTACAAATGTTTTGGCTTATATATTAATAACTCAGCTTAAATTCAGTGTGTAGTTTAACTATCTGTTATGATGACCTGAATCATTTCCTGCATAAAGCTTTCCCACATGTCACACCAAACCTGTTGCTGAATTTGCAAACCACTTTAAGTTATTACTAAGTTATTACAATGTTGTCTTTGACTTGTTCTGAAATATCAGTTTTCATGTGTATTAATTTGAATGATATCAGAACATGACTGACTTTATAGATAGTGTTATGTTATCCCCTGCCAAAACTGTTAGGAGTGCGTTCTAAAACATTGCTCTGATTTTTTATAGTGTTATGCTCTCTAACACTTGGAGGCTTTTATGTATAATAAAATCTGGCGGCCTGTTTCCCCCCTTTGTTCTCTCCTTTGCTGTGAGCAGCGGCTGCCCCTGTAGTCCCCGAACTTAGCAGTGACATCGACACCAGTAACTTCGACGACATCGAGGAGGATCGGGGAGAGGAGGAGACCTTTCCCATACCAAAGGCCTTTGTGGGCAACCAGCTCCCGTTTGTAGGCTTCACCTATTACAGTAATCAACAGTAAGTCTGCCGGACTAATTTCTTGTACCACTAAATTGTCCACATAATGCACCTGAATGGAAAAGATTTTGACTGTGTTATTTGCCTGATTTTTTTTAAATATTTTATTTTTACCCATCTTTGATCTTTGGATGGGAGAAATGGGAAATATGTTACATCTAGAGAGGCGGACTCCTCCACAATAACAGACTCAGTATATTTGAGATATCCTAGAATCCTGAGCAATATTTTTGACTGGGGGGAAATAACCGTGCTGTGTGTTTGTTTTATTATTATTATTATTTTTTGTCCTTCTTGAATTTTTATATTTATAACTATTTACTGTATATTATGTCTATACAAGTGTTTAATTGTGCATCAAGGATGCTGTGGTCATTTTTGTCAGATGTGTTGTTTCTTTCTTTCGTTCCAAGTGTGGAAAAAAAACAAGCAACAAACATTTTTAGACCAATGATTCACTTTCTGTTAACGTTCTAGATTTTTCAATTTTTATATGTACACACATTGAAGAAACATCAAACGGCTATAATGACTTATTTCCAAAATAAAATAATTTTTTTTTCCAGCCCTTTGCGAAGGTCCGCTGACACAAAGAGCAGTGACAAGCGTAGCAGTTCCACAAAAGAAGATAAGAGTCATGTGAGTACAAGTCTTCAAGACACGTTAAATCTCTGTGAGCTTATCTGATCAGCTGAACTGGAATATTTCTGTTCAGTTGGAGAACCTGCAAAAACGAATCTACCAGCTAGAGGAGCAGCTCCACAGCGAAATGCAGCTAAAAGATGAGTTGGAGCAGAAATGCAGGTATGGAATAACCCTTTGTCTTACGTTCATAGCCACTAAACACAGATTAAGACAAATCATTGGCCTAAAGGAAAAAAATGAATGAAGATCTAAGTTTCTTAATCCATTATTGGAAAATGAATCAGTTTGTTAGTCTGACTAACAGACTAACATGTTGCAAAAACATTGAGCCAGATGAGAAGAGAATAGATGAGTTGCAAACTCTAAAAAATGTTTAGTTTCGTGGGAGGATTCATGATATGTATAAGCAGGAAAGGGTTGAATGACACGTAATAACGCCATGGTCCCAAAGTGTCCTCTGTCCCTTGGTGCCTCTCTGATTTTATGAGGAAACTGGAGTTTTCCATGAAACAATTTTCACAAGATTTTACAAACTTTAGCTTCACTGTTTCATCCCTGTGAGAGACATTCAGAGTGTTTATTTATTTTTTCTCATGTTGTCCCTAGGACCTCAAACACCAAGATTGAAAAGATTATGAAAGAGCTGGATGAAGAGGTAAATGCCTTTTAAAACAAAAATTCTTCCTCGCATTATAAATTCCTGTTATCAGCTCTGCAGTACGCTGCATCTGCGGCTTTGATTTTGTTAATATAGTGTGGTGTCGCTAGAAATATATTACTGTTCCAGATCAGTGGCTAGATTAGGGCTTGTTCCCCCTTCACATCAAAGCTGCTCTTTTGTTGCTTGCTTTAGGCAAACCTGAGGAAGAGCGCCGAGGCCAGTGTGTCTCTGCTGGAGAAGGACAAGCTTATGCAGCAGCACAGATTCACAGAGTACCAAAGAAAAGCCGACCAGGAGGCAGAGAAGAGACGCAATTTGGAAAACGAAGGTGAACTTAATTAAATGCTGCTGAAGTATGAGTTAGACTTCTTTCAAAATACACACACTGGTCATTTTTTTAGGTACACCTGTTCAACTGCTTGTTAATGCAAATATCTGATCAATGACTTCTGACTTTTACATTCATGCATGGGTACCCTGTAAGAGTTTAATGATCTTTCTTCTTTTACTCACATTGCTTATGAGTGTGGTATTTTGAAAATACTCATATCAGGTCTTTTTTTGAAATTAAATTAAATGTATTTTTGAAGAAAACAAAAAAAGTCATGAAATTACTTTGTGCTAATCCTTTCCTCCAGTCTTTTATCAGAAATGTACTGTCCAGAGTTGATAGTTTTTTAGACAAAGTCTAAAAACCTCCCCCGCCATATCTTCAGACACGCCTCCTCTGTTCACTCTGAAAATAATGGATTACAAAATAAAATGATGACTGAATAATGAATTACTAAAAGGCACCTCAGCCATGTCACATTACATTTATAAACACACCCGTAGCTAAACAAGCAGCTCCTGTTCTGTAGTGATAGTGGCTATTTTTAAGTTGCTATCTAATGTTCATATAATAAAGCTAATGATGTGTGTTGGCTCTAGGCTAATTTATGCCAGGAAAACTAAAGATGAACTTTGAGCTAAGCAGCTGAAAACATAATCTGCTGTAATTTGAATGAGGAGCTTAAGTCAGGTAGCTACTTTTTTTCTCCTTGATTTTTATTTCCTTTTTTCTCCCCCTAGTGTCAAATTTGAAGGAGCAGCTGGAAGATATGAAGAAAATCAGTCAGAACTCGCAAGCCTCAAATGACAAGATTGCCCAGCTTCAGAATCAGGTACACAGCAGACACAAACTAAAGGACAAAACATTAAATGTTTTCCCCCCTATTGTGTTGGATTTGTTCTTTAATTTTTATTTTGGGTTGACAGCTGGAAGAGGCCAACGACTTGCTGCGTGCAGAGTCGGACACGGCGGGGAGACTGAGGAAGAGCCACACAGAGATGACCAAGTCAATGGCACATTTGGAGAATTTGAACCGTGAGCTGCAGGAGAGGAGCCGCGCGGTAGAAGGAGAGAAGGCGCAGCTGGAGAAGGAGCTCCTGCTTCTACAGAGCACCCTGGACTCTGAACGGAGGAACTACAGTCAGGACTCAGAGGAGATCAGGGAGCTGCAAGGTGACACTGATATATCACTTAGAAACAAGCGAAACCACTACCATAGCTCGACCACAGTTTAAATTATTGATAACTGAAAAAGCAAGTGTTACCACACAGTTGAAATACATAATAAAAGCCCAAATTAGAATTGAATTAGTGTGAAATAAAAACTTTAAAAGGTTTAAAAAAAAATTGGGAAAAAGCCGAGCTTTGTCTTAACTGTCTGCCTTTATCGTTCACTCTTAGCGAGACTGTCGGGGTTACAAGAGGATAACAAAAACTTGAAGCTCAGTCTGTCCAAGATGGAGGCAGAACGCAAACAGGCCCAGGAAAGAAGCAATACTCTGGAGAAGGTATGCACGTCACACTGAGCGGTATTTGTGCATCCAATTTGTAGACGCGTCCGGGTTGTTTTAATTTTTTTTATGTTTTCTTTTGTTGTTTTTCCTCTCCACAGGAAAAGAACAATTTGGAGATAGACCTGAATTACAAACTGAAGACCTTGCAGCAGCGTCTGGAGCAGGAACAGACGGAGCACAGGGTGACGCGGGCACAGCTCACTGACAAATACGAGTCTATCGAAGAAGCCAAATCAGCTGCCATGTCTGGTATGCCAGTCCTATGTGCGATGATGCCCTGCTTCACTTCTTCTTTCTTTTCTTTCTTTCTTTTTTTTTTTTATTAAAATCATTAAGATGCTTTTTTTGCTTTGACTGGTTCTATTTGTCTCAAATATTATTACCTTTTCTGTCTGCGTCATGGTTATTTTCTACTATCTGATAAGAAGTCCCCTCCAGGTTCTGTTTGGGTGTGAGGAATTCATGGTGTAAAGCAGTGAGCATGTTAGGACATTGCTTTGTTGCATATTCATTTTTTTTTTTTTTGCAATAGAATGATA
>VUQR01023166.1:0-13474 GCA_015108515.1 Hemichromis elongatus | reverse complement strand
ATACAGCTAAGTGATTCACCCAGAAGGCTCAGCTTGGTGATACATACACAAAAAAATTAAATGAGCTTTTCTGTATCAAATGTCTCGATGCAATCTTCGAGCTTTGAACGGTCTCCAGTTGAAACCTGTCGCTGTCTTTCTCTCCTCATTCCTGCATATATTATCTGCAGTGAACTTTAGGAGATAAATAGTGGTTATCCCTGAAAACCACGCAGCCATTGCACTAACTGCTTTTTCAATTATGGTCTCCAGCTGTTCAGCAGAAGATGTCGGAGGAGACGGGAGCGAGGATGAGGGCAGAGAGCCGGGTGGTGGAGGTTGAGAAGCAGTGCTCAATGTTGGAGTTTGACCTTAAGCAGTCTGTGCAGAAAATGGAGCAGCTGATGAAGCAAAAAGAACGGCTGGAGGATGAGGTAACCGAGCGGTCCTCACAATGGAGTTTGGTATGTGGTGTTATTTTATTCAGCTCCACGATTCCTTAAATTCTTTCCCTCCCTCTCGTTCTTCTCCAGGTGAAGAATCTGCAGATCCATATAGAGCAGGAGTCAAGCAAACGCATCCAGACTCAGAACGACCTGAAGACCCGCATGCAGGAGATGGACCGTCTTAGGTGTTCGGAGAAACAGCTCAAACAAGAGATTAACACAGCACTGGAGACTAAACGCTCACTGGAGTTTCAGCTGGCACAGCTGTCCAAGTAAGTAGCACCTTTTAGGTGCTCACTAGTTATAGAGCCTTAAACATTATCAAATACGATAGAAATAAAATGGAGACGACAGTAATTGTTAATTGTGTTATAAACATGTTTGGACATGGGTCATTTGCACCATTGTGTCAGTTAATTTAACCTGGAAACAAACTGGCAGTAGCTGTAGCCAGGAGGGCTTATTTTCGGCCAGTAATGCTCTTTGGAAGTCAGGGTGTAAATTGCCCTACAATTGCCTCCTATTTTCATAAAAGTGCTGTTATTCCAGCTTAGAGTATGACTCCCAAAGCTGTACACCACAGGATTAGCGTTTACTCTGAGTCCAGCTCCATCTACTTGACTGCTAATCCTCTGGCCAGTTTGTTCTATTGCTTTGGCTGACTAGGCTAAATTAAGATGTCAGGTCTCTTTTTTTTTTTCCTAGCTGAATTGTGTTGGTTAATAACATATTATACGTGTTATTAAACAAATTTGATTTGACGTGTTAACAGACAATACAGAGGCAACGAGGGACAGATGAGGGAACTTCAGGACCAGCTTGAGGCTGAACAGTATTTTTCTGTAAGTATAAGTCACAGTTTCTCTGTTCTGCTCATTTAATGTGAAAAGCTCCAGCTAATCTCGTCTGTCCTCCCTCAGACGCTTTACAAAACTCAGGTCAAAGAACTAAAAGAGGAGATTGAAGAAAGGAACCGGCAGATACAGGAGGCTAATAAGAAGGTGCAGGATTTGTGCAATGAAAGGTAAGAGGCTCGGTTCTCCTCGCGCATACTGCAGCCTTCTTTATATCTAAATAACCTTGAACCTTTTGTAACTATTCCTCATTTCTTTCAGCTTTTCTTGTTTGATGGAGGGAATATTAAAGTGATGAGGATTTTTCTTTTTTAAAATCAAACTTCCTTTATCCTGCACACAGGGATTCCTTGTCTGCACAGCTGGATCTGACAGTGACCAAGGCCGAGTCAGAACAGCTTGCTCGGGCGCTTCAGGAGGAGCAGTATTTCGAGCTTAGCCAAGAGAACAAGAAAGCAGTGACAAGACATAAGCAGGAGATTGGGGAGAAAGAGGCTACTATTGCACGGGTAAGCCTTCAAACACACACTGACAGCATTTTCTTTATCCTACAATAAGAAGCTATATTTATTACTCAGTTTCTTATTCTGTTAACTTAAAGTAGGAAAACTAAATATCTTCATATTTCTGGACAGCTTGAGGAATCCTGTAAAACTCTGACCAAAGATGTGGAGAACCTCAGCAGAGAGAAAACGGAGTTAAGTGAGAAGCTTCGTACTCAGGACGAAGGTATTGTGCTTTTGATGACGTGCACATCTCCGCGTTGTAATTAATGTCGTGGTACAAGCTTATTCCCCTTTTCTCTTTCAGAATATGCAGCTCAGAAGGAAGAAATTGAAAAATCAATCAAGGCCAATTACGAGAAGATCCTCTACACAGAGCGCACACTGAAGACTCAGGTAAAAGAGCCTCTCTTCTCGAGAAGTTACTCCATACTGTTCCTGTAAACAAGTGGAGAGCTTTTGCCGATGCTTTCAACTGTTTGGTCTTCTCCATCCGTCAGGCGGTGAACAAACTGGCAGAGATCATGAATCGTAAAGACATGAAGCTGGACCAGAAGAAGAAGGGTAGCACAGCTGACCTGCGGAAAAAGGAGAAGGAAAACCGCAAGCTTCAGCTGGAGCTTAATCAGGAGAAGGAAAAGTTTAACCACATGGCCATTAAATACCAGAAGGAGCTGAGCGAGATGCAGGCGGTATGTGAACGCCTCGCCACTCTACGATCCAGTATGATGATCTGGAGTGTTATTTGGTTTTAACCTTTGACCTTCCTACCATCAGCAATTGGCAGAGGAAAGCACGTATCGCAACGAACAGCAGATGCAGCTGGACAGCAAGGAGAGCGACATCGAGCAGCTCCGGGAGAAACTGAACGACCTGCAGCAGCGCATGGACAACTCAAGCGTCACCAGCCTGCAGACAGACGAGACAGACAGTAATCTCGCAGGTATGGCTCCAGCCTGGAACAGCTGCTGTTACTTTTACCGTTCAGTGACAGTTAAATATAAAGTAAACCTACACTAGTTAACTTTGATCTATTACTGAAGTTGTGCAGTGTGAGATTTTACTTGCTTGGAAACGTGATTTAAGTTGTTTTGTGTCAGTTAGCGTAGGTACCGCGAGGACTCCATTCCTGAAGGATAACCTTCTGAATTAGATTTTTGTTTTGGTTTATTTGACACAATGCAGTGATGCTACAGGCTACAGCTTTTGTCGCTTCTGAAATAAGTCTTAATTTCAGGTTTCATTGTTTTAAATGTGTTGTTTTTAATTCATGAGCCAAAAGATCTGAATCTGTATGTGGAGCATCACGTGAATGATTCTTTTCCATACAGTTTAGGTTTGGTAGAGTAAAGTGTCAGAAGGCTGAGGCAGGGAAGCTGCTGTACTCACTCGCTGTGTTCTTATTTTAATGCACCTTAAATGAGATCTAACATGTGTATGAATATTTGTTGTGCTGGCTGTTTTCATGTTTTTCGGTAGATGTGGTTAAATCAATCTCTTCTTTATTTCCCTCATGCCCAGTTGGTTCTCCTTGCTCTTCTTATCTTTGTAACTTCCATTCCTTTTCCTCTGTGAGTAACTCGGTGAATCAGCACTTCTTTGCCCGGCCTGTGTTGCAGCTGTTGTATGCGTGTGTATTTTATGTTTTTTTTTTCCCACCCATTTTCTCAAGTATTGTTATGCCAGAGGTGTGACAACCATATCTGCTGGAAGAATTCAGCAGCACTTTTGAAAGAAGCCTAGCAGAGTGTGGGGGAGTGATCGAGCTCTAGAGCAGAAAAGAAAATGAATGACTAACAGTGACGGGATATTTAAGAGAGCGCTGGCAGTGAATTTGCTTAATGTCACGTGGCCAGCCTGAGCAGGGACGCAGCCAAATTAGAACAAAGTTTACTGACACAACACCCGGTGTGAGGTCTGCCGCGTCACTCTCAGCACCTTCTAAATGTCTCCAAACACTGGAACAAGCGTGTTCTTCAAACACGCAGCACTCTCGTGTCTGTGTCGGCATGCTCACCACAAATCGCTGCTCGTTTGGACACGAAGACCTCCCTCACGACCTCACGTGTAGTAGACAAACCCCCCCCCCCCTTTTTTTTTGTTTTTTTTCTAGTCCACTGAACCCGTTTAGATTGTGTTGTTTCAGCTGCATGCACTTGTATTTATGATTTCATTTTTTTAATAAAAATAACACATTTGTTTCTGTGAACGGAGCGAGTGATCAAGCTAATTGAATTCCAGCTGCACAAATACTACATCAGCATTTTTAACCTACTTTTGCAGTCTTACATGCTCTCTTAGCATGGAATTGCTCATACTAATATTCTCTTCTTGCATGGGTGTGTGAATTTGCAGCCTGGATAGCTACAATCTCCTTTTGTCACCAAATCCAGTGCACTTAACCTTAACGCTGGCAAACTCTCGAGGAGTTCACCAGCGTTTTATTTATTTATTTATTGACTTGTTCTTTATTTTTCTCCCCAGTTGAGTTTGGACCCGATTTCCTGCATGGCCTTCACCTAGTGTCTGTAAATGTTTGCACCGGATTTTTCTATTCATGTTTTTCTTCTTTGCTGCTTTGCAGAGTCCAGATTGGAGGGTTGGCTATCTATTCCTAATCGTGCTAATATCAAAAGATACGGATGGAAGAAGCAGGTGTGTGTCACACGGTTCCTTCACTCACTCACATTTTTCGTTATCCAGAAAGAGGTCTCACCAACCCTCTCATTTGTCTCTTCAACATTTGCAGTATGTGGTGGTGAGCAGTAAGAAGATTCTGTTCTACAATGACGAGCAGGATAAGGAGCAGTCCAACCCCTCGATGGTACTGGATATCGAGTAAGTGGTTTTTCTTTGTGTCAACTTCTCCTTGCTAGCTCGGTCTTCTTGAAAAATGTAGAGAAAAAAACAATTTACAAATGTTGATAGATTTTTAAGTTTTTATATTCTTGTGTAGCAAACTGTTTCATGTGAGGCCAGTCACGCAAGGAGATGTGTACCGAGCTGAGACGGATGAGATTCCAAGGATTTTCCAGGTAGGCTTTTTGTTGTTGTTGTTGTTGTTTTTTTAATGTGCAGTTGTATTTTTAAGTTTACATTTCCATGCAGTCATGACGAGAGTCTGCTCAGCCACAGAAATGAGGCCCCGTCTATCTCTCTCTCTCTAACTATTCAGATTTTGTATGCTAATGAGGGAGAGTGCAGGAAGGAGGCGGATCTAGAGACAGTCCCTCAGGGCGACAAGACCAACTGTCTCCCACACAAAGGCCATGAGTTCATCCCCACGTTATATCACTTCCCTTCAAACTGCGAGGCCTGTTCCAAGCCACTGTGGCACGTCTTCAAGCCGCCTCCGGCCCTGGAGTGTCGCCGGTGCCACGTGAAGTGCCACAAGGACCACCTCGACAAAAAGGAGGATGTTATTGCTCCTTGCAAAGGTTAAACAAAAATCCTTATCTCTGTAGGCTAAGCTGGTATCACAAGCATTTTAAGACAAACAGTCTGTATCTGTAAATCCTCGAAGGTGTTTTCTAGTTTACATACAGGCTCTAAGTTGGAATTAACTGATGAAGCATTTTGGGATACTCAAAGTAAAGAGAACAAATTGATTGTTGTTGCAGCCAAACTCAGATATAAAGTTGTTTAATTTCTGTATCAGTCATATAAACATTGTTTTTATCCTTATGGTCTTTATTTTGAAAGAAAGTATTTTAAATCCTGCATTGTTTACTTCCTTGTTTCGTCCTCCCTTGGGTAATTTCAGCTTATAGTTGGCACATCACTGCCACTTGTTTATCAGTGACATAGTGTGAAACCACTGGCATGATCAGGTTTTGTACCACACATCTGCTAATGTGTAAACAAGGTAATTTGGAGGACTTGGATAGTTCGAGGCTTGATTGTTAACCTCTAACACCGTGTCATCCCGTCCAGTAAACTACGACGTGACCTCTGCCCGGGACATGCTGCTGCTGGCTCTGACGCAAGACGAGCAGAAGAAATGGATCGGCCACCTCGGAAAGAAGATTCCCAAGACCCCGCCGTCGACATTCACAAGAGCCTCGCCTCGGTCCATGTCCACTCGCTCGGGACCCAACCAATCCTTCCGCAAGAACCCTAAAAGCAATACAGGAAAGCTGAGGTAACTTGACAACTTTGAAAAAACCCCATCTTGTCAGACCTTGTTTGTATTTATTTATTAACTCAGGGTGCGTATGCATATTTTCACTAATGGTGAAATAACTCTAGATAACTACAATAAAACGTGAGTATTTTTTTCTTCAGGCAGACAGTCAGGGTGTGCTGCAGTCAGTAGTAGCCTTTTTTTTTCTCTCTCTCCTCAAACCCATCTTGTGGGCTGAGATGTGGTCAAGTCAGTCATGTGACCTGCTGTTTGTCTCCTGTGTTGTAGCAGAGCGCAGTCCGTCCTCCAAGCAGCAGACACAACATCGAGCACTTGTTGACAGGAACTTCTTCAGAAAGTGTTTTTTTGTTGTTGTGTGTGTGTGTGTGTGTTTTTTAAACGGACTTCTCTATGACTTTAAACTTGTCTATTTATTATTTGTGTTACTGTATTTCTAACTCAGGAGACACTTCCTGGTTGCTTGGTTGACTCTTGGGCTCTGTGCAGTTGACACTTGGGATTTTTCTAATTGGCACTAATGTGTTGTTGGGTTCAGTTACTAACTTCATATTCTTACATGGCAACTCTCATTAGACTTGTCAATATTCAGGGTTTTTACTGATCAAACATGATGGAAAGGTGTATAGTGTCTGTAAGCCAGCTTTTCTGTTTCTGTTGTTAGACTGGGTTACTAACAAAGGTTTTTTTTGTTTCGTTTTTTTTTTTTTTAAAAAAAAGGCCTTTCTTTTACTGGACACCTGTCTCTGTTCTTCTTTCAGCTAACCATCTGAACCGTTGGGATTTTTTTCTGGACTCTAAACTTTCCCCTCCTTCCTCATCCTCAAAAATGGAAAAAAACTGTATTGCATAAATAATTCATTAAAAAAACAAAAAAAAAATAAACTAAAAAAGTATATGTATATTGATAAATAACCAACGCTGGAGAAATTGCAACACACTTCAGACACAAAGGCATCGTGGACATTTAAAAAGCCTGATACAAGGGGAGGAGGTCACTTTACCAACTCGGCAAAGTTGCAGCTCTACATTTTCACCAGAAGATGGCGCACACGTCTTGAACTAAAGATGGCCAACAGAGGGAGAGAGGGACTCCTGTCATGTAGACATCCTGTGCTTCATATCATGTGAGAGTTGTAAAGGAAACTGGAAGGTAAAAGGGGGTTTTGCTGGGACTGCTGCATGTATGTGTTCAGTTTAAGGTACTGTCATATAGGGATTGCAGATCTGTGGCAAAAGGTTGTCTCAGGAGCGGAAAATTAATATCTATTTTAGTAATTTCTTTCCCCCACCTGACAGATAACGTGGGCTTTAATGCAAGTATGCTTTTGGTTTTTTTTGTTGTTGTTTTTTTTTTAATGACTGATGCCTTCATCTAACGTCTCTGGCCTTTTTGCCTTTATTCTTATCACTCTGCAAGTCAGTTATATCAGGTTTGGGACATCGTATTGGGACATGAGTATTAGATGTTTTGAGTATTGAGTGAGGAGCATGCAAGATCATCATTTAAATCTATGCATTGTTTTTATTATAATTATTTTTATTGCTCCAAGCCATAAGAAAAATTCCATTGTAATGGCATATAGGAGTCCTAAACCTTTTTTTGTTTGTTTATTTGGTACATTGTTTATAATATTTTTTTTGTGTATTCTGTGTATTTTTTCTTTGTAATGTATTGCCTTACATTGATTCATAGATAAGTGGTTCAAAAGGAAAACATTAAGTTAACAAATGTAAAACTGCACTGTTTGACTTGACTGTAAATTATTTGTAGAAGACTAAACAGGTGTAGCATTTGGCCCACCTAGTGCCTTACCGTTTGGATATTGATTTTACTGCCATATGCTTTTCTTTCCTTTTTTATTTTTGTTGAAACGAGACAAATCTGAATTCTTCCATCATTTATTTTTTAAAGAATTGCCACACACGTGTGTGGTTTTATCAGAACTTGCTTTGTCTGGTTTGAATATATATATATAAAATTATATATATATATATATATATATATATAAAATTGATTACCTCTTTATGAACACATAGCAATAGAGTTTGTGTCAAAACAAAGTCCCCGTTCTTGGTTCATATCATAAATTTGAGGAGGATGTATCTAAAAACAAGCCCGTGTCAATGATTGTCCTTGTTAGTGATTGCAAGTCATTTTCTCTAACATGGTATTGTCCCGCTAATGCAAACACCCCCACAGTGTATAATATGAGAGAGACATAAGGATTATGGAATACCTCCACAGTCTTTTTATGTGTAACATTTTGTTCAGTTAAAAAAAAAAAAAAGCACTGGAACTATGATCTACTCGTGTCTTGGATAATTTGCATGGTTAAACTGCATTGGAATCCGCACTGATGGATATGTCAATAAACATATCTCTGTCATTCATTGTATAGTAGTTTTCACTATAGATGTCATTTGTGGGGGGGGTTCAGGCCAGCTGGGACATATTCAAGGACCCCCAACCACATCTTTAAATGCTAGTTTAACTCTGCTAATCGTTTGTTCTTCTCAGGTTTATATTTGGGGCTTCTTCCCTTTTATTTTGAACAGGGCATCAGAGCACACATGCCCTAGTGTAGAGTCAAGCCCAGGCCTTTGCACAAGGTTTCAGCATATTCATCTCCTGATTAACTATCTAAACTATACTGGCACAATTATTTGTAGTTTTGTGCTTTTATAATCTAAAAAAAAATTATATTGTTCCTTCCACTCTGTTTGATTAAAAAAACAAAAGGGACACCATCCCCAAAGTTAGTCTATTTATGGTGTCACAGTGAGAGCAGTGCCCTTTTGGCTGTGTGATAACTATCATCCACTCAGACTTGGGAATCCGTGTAGTTACAGTCCTGTCTTATAAATACTGTAATTAATGAAGTCTGAATGATCTGGGTGTGTGTATCTCGGATGTTGCTGCAGGCCAGCAGGTGGACTAGTAGATGTCAGAGCGCATCGACAAGTTCCCAGCGTGTTGTTGCAGCGTCATTCTGTTTGAATGAAGTTCAGTCCGAGAACTAGCAACTCTTCATTCGCGCCCCAGTAAACCGAAACAGAAAAAATAGCGAGCTGAGGATAATAAAGCTTTCTAAATATGCCGGTGTTTACAGGTAAAGTACTTTTAATACAGCATGATTATCGCCAAGGGGAAAATACTTTAAAAACGGGAACCCTTACACGTGTTTTAGTGCGGCAGCATAAATTACATTAGCATGCTAGCTTAGCTGTGTGTAGCATGATTTGCATTTAGCCTACAACCGTTAGCATGCTATCTTGACAGCATCTTATTAATAATAAGAGTTGTGATAGGGTTATTTCAGAAGACATTTCTTTGAGACAGGGAAGCGCACAGGATTGTTACACCACTGTATCCGGCTCGCTGTTTGTTAACATTATTTACTGAATGCGTGAAGAAGCTGTCCAAGCTAACTGAGCTACTGCTGCTGTCAGCTAGCTTAGTTACCCAATTAGCAGGTAATAACTAAGGTGTTTTAACTAATTTTGTAACGCTACTGATTCTCAGCGCATTGCCACCACTTTAATTGTGCTTTTACCCGCTGAAGTCATTTCCCTATATTTTTTAGGCATAATTGGGAGCACTTGTGCCTTTTTACTTGAAAGGATAGCTTTGCTAACAAAGCTAACTAGATCATAGTGTACAGTTAAACGTTTTTACTGCAACTGCGTCTTGTTTAAGACATGCGATCACCCAATTTGCTTTCTTTCTGTGTCATTGATCTTATATTGATTTCTATAATCATTAATGAACGCCTTTATCACGGTACATGGACAGTCATACTGCTGCGTATATGTTGGCTCCCACTTTGTGTTTATTCACCGACAGTCAGCTGGACTGTCCCGGTGCCTGATTCCTTGGAGCACTTTCCTGATGCTAAGGAGGTGCTGTGTCATTCATGTCGTCGTTTCTCAAACAGCTACCCAGAAAGGCTAATATATTGACACTGTGTGTTTCTGATTTTTTTCAGTAAATGTGAAATGGGGAAAAGAGAAGTTTGATGCAGTAGAGCTCAACACTGAGGAACCACCCATGGTGTTCAAGGCGCAGCTCTTTGCCCTGACAGGAGTTCAGCCAGACAGACAGAAGGTCATGGTGAAGGGAGGCACTCTCAAGGTACTAATATAAACATCCATGTCTAGAACAGTGGACCCTTAGAGAACCACACCAGCACATGTAGCTCCTTTAATTAACATGCTTAGTTTAGGTTTAGTTCAGTTTCAGTTTCAAGGTTGAACTATGGCTCTTATAAAAAATGAAAGGGACTTCTTGATTGATTAATGGATTGGGTTTATCTTTGCATTTGTTTTTAAACAAATAAGGTAAAGTTAAAGGTAAGATGAGTAAACCTTATCCAGTTAAAGGTTTCAAGTCACTAATCAATGTTTTATCTGAATTCTAGGATGATGAGTGGGGAAATATTAAACTGAAAAATGTGAGTACTGCATACATCAAGTGGTTCTTTATGGGTGCTTGACAACAACATTGTCACACACAAGTTACTGAATCGAATATTTCTACACTTTTTGAAGGGAATGACCCTACTGATGATGGGCTCAGCAGATGCCCTACCCGAGGAGCCTGCAGTCCGGCCCATGTTTGTAGAGGACATGACTGAGGAGCAGCTGGCCTCAGCGGTGAGTAATCCTGAAAATTACCACTGTCGGCTGAACAAATACAACAATTACAGCTTTTAGTGTGGAGGTGATTGATTGAATTGGGCTTTCATGTATAAAGTATAAAATGGTAAACTAAAGGTGCAG
Organism: Hemichromis elongatus; assembly: GCA_015108515.1. NCBI lineage: Eukaryota > Metazoa > Chordata > Actinopteri > Cichliformes > Cichlidae > Hemichromis > Hemichromis elongatus. Next base: position 2,769 of record VUQR01023166.1, on the reverse strand, counting down.
AATAATTTACTTGCTAAAAACTGTTTTTGTGTGTGGTTCAGAGAGAAATTAGCAAGCTACAGGTTTTGGTGTAGTAATCAATTTAAAATTTCTTTACTGAACAGAAAATATGCAGCAGACTCAAAATACAGTTTGAATTACAAATCTCCCACATGAAAAATACTGGATAAATGTCTTTAAAATGGAAATAGGCAAACAAAAGACCTCCTTTCTCATTATCAGTTGGTTCACCTGTGGATCCTCTCCTGAGGACACAGTCCTTCTCATCAGGGATGTGAGTAGAGTGGAGAGGAAGAGACACAAGGAGAGAAAAGTTGGTGGAAGAAACAGCCAATAAAATAAGAAATGCATCCTTCGTAGCCCCATTTTTAAGGGGATGTTATTCAGATGTCATGTTTGGCACAACCACATCATCTTTTTTTTTTTTTATCTTATATCCCAAGTGCAACTGTATTTTACACTTTCAGATGTAGCAGCATTCTTTATATTTGTTTATATTTAGGGCTGCTTTGAGTTACACTGCACAATGTTGTAAATATAACAACAAATGTTTTTTTTTCTTTTAAATCATCAATAATAAATAGTTTGATGCAGTTGATCATTTAAAGGAAGTAAAACAGTTTATGAATACAAAAAAGTAATTGTTTAAAGAGTTCTCCTTCCTTCACAGTTATAAATATATGGATTGAGATTATGTTGTTATTTACTTTTAGATGGAGCTGCCCTGTGGACTGACAAACTTGGGCAACACCTGTTATATGAACGCCACAGTGCAGTGTCTACGCTCTGTGCCAGAGCTCAAAACTGCACTCAGGAGGTAATTTTTACGGCTGTACCTGTTTATCCGTGACGTATTCAGACAATTATGAAAAATCTGCCACCGCTGGTTTTTATCGCTGTTCACATGATTTATCCCTCTACAGGTATTCAGGTGCTCTGCGATCTTCAGGGGCAAATGCACCATCTCAATACATCACAGCAGGTGTGAAGCATGCCAAAAAAATACACCTATTAATGTCCTGAAAGTAGTGATACAAACAAAATGGTTTGTTTGTTTTTTAGCCCTTCGTGATTTATATGAGACTATGGATAAAACCTCGTCCAGCCTCCCTCCCATTATTTTGCTGCAGTTCCTCCATATGGCCTTTCCACAGTTTGCTGAGAAGGGGGATCAGGGGCAGTACCTCCAGCAGGTCAAAAACTTTTCATTACAGTTCTACGCTGCTAAAATTTGATTAGCCATGTGACGTGTCTTTAACTCAGTCTCATAATGGCAGCAAATTCATGACATTGTTGTGCTTTTTTGTTCATTCAGGATGCCAATGAGTGTTGGCTGCAGATGATGAGAGTGCTTCAGCAAAAGCTGGAGCCACTAGAACCAGAGACTACCATGGAGGTAATGCTTAAAAAAAAATAAATAAATAAAAATAAGCAGAATCTGTTATTTTGTAATCTAGTTATGGCTGTTTGATGAATTACTGATAAAATGTTGTTATTTTTAATCTTTAGACTGAATCTGAAGGTGGAGCTGCCTCTGCCTCTGCAAAGAAGAACTTCATCGACCAGTATTTTGGTGTAGAATTTGAAACTAGGTATCCTTCTGTTGTCTTTGTCAATCAAATCTCTGCGCATTTTAATTCTTGGTTGTATAGTTTCACTTTAAAAGACTGTACCGTTCTTTCATAGTTGTTGGTAAAGAGATAAGCTCCAGAGGTGAAACATTAATGTTCCAGGTTTCTTCTTAACTCTACTATTCAGCATGAAATGCACAGAGTCTGAGGAGGAGGAACCAATCAAGGGCAAGGAAAGCCAGCTCCAGCTCAGTTGCTTCATCAACCAAGAAGTCAAATACCTGGCAACAGGACTAAGGCTGGTATGTACCATGAAAAGGCTGAGGTGTGTGTGCAAAGCAAAGACTGTATGAAAGATGCACATAGCCACTGTGAGATCACACATCACGCACAGTGAAGAAGTCCAGTTTAATAACTCGAGACAGTGGATCCAGTCTAGCATATGCTGATGCTGTTGCTGTAGCTCAGGTGGTAGAGCAGGTCAGCTACTAACCAGAAGGTTGGTGGTTCAATCCCAGGCTCCTCTAGTCTGCATGCCAAATATCCTTGGGCAAGATACTAACCCCATGTTGCCCATGATGCATCCATCGGAGTGTGAATGTGTATGAATGGTAGATAGAAAGCACTTAAAAAAATTGTGCTTGTGTGAATGGGTGTGATTGGGTGAATGCATTAGTTGTATAAGCGCTTTGAGTGCTCAGACAGAGTAGAAAAGCGCTATATAAGAACCAGTCCATTTACCATTTACCAATCAGAACACCTGTCAAGCAGCATGGGTTACAACATGGATGAGTTGGTGAAATTGTACTTCATCAATCAAGCTGCATTACATTACAACTGCACACACCTGCTGCCACATATTTTTAGTATTTTCTTTAGCACTATTTATATTATTTATATAACTATTACTGCTGCTACAGTCTTATGCTGCATTAAAACAAAAACACTTACCAACCACAACCTGGGACTACGTCAAGTAGACTAGTACACTACTTTCCAGCGCGCACTGTGGAACACTTTATTATATGTTATGTGTAGGTCCTGTCTTGTTATATCCTGTATGTTACCTAAATGTTGTGCATCTGCACTTTATTGTTGTCTATGTCTACGCATGGGACAGTGTGAAACGTAATTTCAATTCCTTTGTATGGCAAGTACATCTGAAGAAATTGACAAATAAAACTGACTTTGACTTTGG
>VUQR01023163.1:1997-15909 GCA_015108515.1 Hemichromis elongatus | reverse complement strand
ACGATTCTAAGGACTAGACCAGATCCCTTTTTTTCTTATTTCTTTTCTCTTTTTAATATATACGTTAAATGTGCTAGGGCCCCTCCTACACATAGTGTATTTTGTCTATTTTGACCATATATTTAATAATATTTAACAAATAATGTATTATAATAATGTACTGTTTATGGCACACCCCTCCCTTTCACAATGGTTCGTTCCACCCCTCCGTCCAAGCTACGGTCGCTAGCATAGCGTCTCTTGCTATGTTGCAGCTCAGACAGTGACAAACGCAGGCACGTCGCATCATACTGGGTATGTTTATTGGGTTAAATTTTATCTGTGAAAAATGTAGAGGGTCCAGAAATTTTGGTTTCCATAGGGCCCAGAATTTCTGGCGGCACCCCTGATGGGACCGAGCTGAACCTCTTACTTCAACTCTCAGGACATTTAACTCAAGTTAAATGTGACGTTTGAGGCCAAATTCAAGAAGTTAAAATTTTTATAGGATCCATTTATCCACATTTCAGAGTCCCTATGAGTATTTGTCCTGGCTTCCGTTTCACAGCATTCAAACTGCCTTGATTTCACAGACTATTGATCGTCATCATAACCCAACTGCTTCAGTATCCGATCTGCTTTTGATCTGAAAGCAATGTTAGAAAGAAAATTACACAGATCTGTGTCTTAACTTTCCTTGAACTGCACACTGTAATCAACTGATTAACAATAACAAGTATCCCCAATTGTGCGGACTTCAAATGCTGCTTTACAGCTTGTGCTACAGCCAAGTGCTTCTTAAACCAAATGAAGTAAAAACCAAGGCATCTTATAAAAGGAGCAAACCTAGTGAGAGAAAAATGTTGTCCATGCAGAATAAGAGTTTTACAATACTTGCCAATCTCCTCATCCGCTATTAAACAATCTAACAGTAGCTATTTAAATGTAAATAACATATTGTGTAAAGCTGTCAAAGGGGTTATTAATTAACTCCAACCCAGATGAGAGGTGGGTACACGGTGGACGGTCCACTAGTGAGGACACTAGAATGTGGAATTCCTAGACAAGCTACAACATGTACACTTTATCCCATCTGCAAGAGGATCAAACCTTCAACCCTGTTATTACAGAGCAACCTCCCATTCTGACCCATGGCTGCCACTCTCACCAACACAGGACACAGAAAGCAAGAATATTTGACAATTCCAATTCTGCTTGAAAAAAAAAAAAGAGAGCAGTTGCTAAACTACAGTATTTAAATAAAAGATTCAATTCATTGTAAAAGAATGGAATCTGTTAGCTTGATTGAGCGCAAAAGCCTGATCTAATATAAAAAAGACTGAATTAAAGACCAAAGAAAAACACTGTGAGCCTTGCTTGTTTAAAATTTTGCCTGAACTGAACTCACAGCTTGAAGGACTTTGCTTTCTTCTGATTTGTCATAATGAAGCGGACAGACAGAGCTCACAGCACAGATGACCCCAGGTTTTGTTTGGTTGCTTGATCAGGGAAGATAAGGTGTAGACGAATGAGATCCTTAAATAATCAACTTAAAAGGACATACATTTAGCCTCCACCCCCTCAGCAAAGTAAGAAGCTGCTTATGTCATCATGATTTTGCTACAGAGAGCAAATTAAATGAATAAAAAAAAGTTTGGTGTCGCGCAGGTTGTGATTGCCGAGAAAATTCTGGACAGAGCACAGATTAAGGAGGAGCTTGTAGATAAGATGCTGAAAATGAATCCGCTAATGAGCGCCAGAATGTCACTGAAGGTGCTTTTTTTCCCCCTAACATTCACATCTTGACTTTGTTTCCACCAAATCTGAGTGATGTCAGCAATGGGCACCGAGAAAGATTTCATCGAGATATGAAATCGATAGAAAACCAATATCAGGGAAATTTTAATCCGACCATGATGGGAGACTACTGTTGGTACTTGCAAAGAAATACGGATGAGCAATTTGAGCGCAAAAGCATGTGACTTAGACATTTTTGAGAACAATGACCTTAACCTAAATTAACACATCTCTGTAATTGTCTTCTAGGCTGTTTTTACAGCAAAAAAACAAAAAAAAATGGTTGGGTCAGAAATAGTTAAAATTCAAGACATTGTGTTGATATACACTCATTAAGAAAAAAATCAAAGTAAGACTTTAATTAGAGTATAGCATCAAGTCAGTAAAACACACACATACATAAGTCACAGAAGGCGTTGTTAATTCGTTTTAGTTAATGAAATTAACAACAGGTGCACTACTGGGGCAATGGTGAGACAACACCCAGAGCAGGAATGGTTTTACAGATGGAGGCCACTGACATCTGCACAACCATCTTTTCTGTGTTTTTATACTAGTTTTGCGTTTGGCTTAGGGCCATTGTCACCTCTGGTACAATGCTATATAATACATGCTATTGCCAGACAGATCGCTGTGTCTCTCAGCACAGTTTCAAGAACACAAAGAAGATTCCAGAGCAACGGCCCATCTCCTTAAGGAACTAGACTGGGCCATAAACGGTCCTTAACCCATGCACAGGGCTGGCATTGGTTCCTTTGTGCAAAGAGGAACAGGATTAGCACTGCCAGACAGCCTACCCTCTTGTGTGAGGGTAGATTTAGGTCCTGATGTCCTCTAGTGGGCCATGTGCTCACTGCCTGGTAGGCTTGTTGGCACGTCCACCACTGCTACCCTGTGGAAAAGGTTATGCTGCCTATAATATTGTTCAGGATGAGTGGTCTGGTGTTGGGTCAATGACATGTGGGGAGGCATAGCCACGAAGGGACGTATAAACTTCTACAGGCTAGACAACAGCGTCCTGACTATCTGTAGGTTTTAGGATGAAGTAAGAGTCACTGTTAGTCCCAACGGTGGTGCACAGGGTCCCGGGTTCCCCCCTGGTGCATGATCCCCAACACTGTCAGGCATGCATCCAAGCATGTGGGGAGCATACAAACTACGAGCACCATTTTGAGTTGCTGCAATAACATTTCAGCTAAATGGACTACCCCGCTACATCACTGTTTCACTTTGATTTTTAGGTATCTTTGAATTTAGCCCTGTGTAGGTCGATCATTTTTACCCCTAATTGAGATATGATGTGTTTTCAAAGTGTTCCTTTAATTCTTTGTCCGTTATATTCGTGTTCAAATGTGTCGAAACATCAGTGATGTGTATTCAAAAAACCTGATGTGCTAACTCGATGTGCAAGTCAAATTGCACATTTGAAATCAGTGTAATAAAAAAAATAAAAAAAACGTTTATTAGACGTGTTATTTTTCCCAGGCTTGTAGTTTTGCATGCATTTATGCAGCAAACTCGGCCTACAGCACATATCCATGAATTCCAAATAAGCAAGGAAGAAGTAAAGCAGGTGAGAAACTGGAAGCCTTAAACAGTGATTGAAACCCTGGGCGTGAATATGGACGGGCAAAGTCAGACAGAGCAAACCCAAAGAGGAGAAAATACAGAGACAATTTATAGGACAACCTTCTCTGTCCTTCATGCCAACAGGGACTAATTCCTCAAGACAAATATCCACAGCGAACAGAAACATCTCTGCATCACCCAACACTAGCGCACTCAAATGAATTTCAGACAGCACTCCTGGGCTCCCTAAATTTATTACTCACTAAACTGATCAGAGATGTTTTTACAATCCAACACAACTGTGGGCAAAAGGCATACATCACGTAGCAAAACAGCAACGACCTCAACGGTTACACTGACTTTCAGGTGAAGGATCTTTGCAATCAACTTACTGCTGTGCAGTTTCACCTTGGTACGTGTCTAGTACTTAGTATTATCACATGTCAGTACAACCATCAGGAGAATAACAGCTTAATTATGTTTGTCACTAACGTCATGATAGGATGACAGTCCCTTTCTTTTTGCTGTGTAGTACGAAGAGAAAATGGACAATTAAAGATATTCGTATTTGTTATGCAGCTGCAGGCTGGGTAAAAAGAAGTAACCTGTACAGAGCAAAACTTTAAAGGCTTTCCAATGAAAGTTTTCATCTGTAAATATTTTTTTAGTTTAGTTTTAAAAACTCAATATGCCAACTTGCATCCAATTAACTTGGCTCTGCGAGCATTTTAAGCAGAAACTGTCTTTGTCAGACCTTGTCAGATCATTAAATTTGCATGCCATTTCTACGACTAAACAGGAAATCACAAAGAGTAGTGACGCGGTTTAATAAAGAGGAAGATTTTTTTTTTAAATCGTTTCTCGTTAATTGCTTTTTTGACCCTTCATATTTATTTGTCACGGCTCAGACGGCACCCTTGTATAGTACTGTGCAAAAGTCTATAAATTGGGGAACAGTTGAAGCGATTTACTGAAACATCTGTAAACGTTCACGGCAATGCAGGAAGTCAAAAACAGAGTTCGTATAATATATAATGGGTTTGAAAGTCAATATTTCTTCTTTAACAGAGCCTGAAGTTTGGTTTAGATGGTATTGCATGGTGCATCTAAAAGTAAAGCAAAATATAAATAAATGAATGTGGATTAAGTGCACGAGCATGACCTGTTGTTTTCCAGCTCAGCTGTATTTAGGGTTTAAGGATAGCCCATCACTCAGTGAAGTTGCTTTTTGCTTTTGAGGGTTTTTTTTCACATGTTCATTTATTCAATTCTAACATTTAACATTTAATTATCCAAATGAAACTGTCTATTTTGCCATTTAAAAATTCCAATGACTTTCAGTGTAAAAACATCCACATTTACAGTACTGCATGTCTGGGTGTTTTAATTATGCACACCTCCTATTTGCAATCACTGTTCTTGATGTGAGACTGTCTTTAAACTACTTAAAACCAGCTAATGATAAAGAGCCCATCTACAGCTCGGTCAACAGGGAAATCTAACAGTTGGCGCGTGATTATATGCAAAAGTAATTGGCCATTACAAACCAAAAACAGCTTCCAAATCCAATCACAGAAAACTAATACGATTTTCCCTCCACCACAGACACCCGCCACTTTAAGCCCGTTTCCTCCTTTAACCTTTTTTCTCTCCGAGATGAATATTGACTGCTTACAGAAGCCAATCTGGGAAAGCTTATTGTCTGCCACCTTAATGCCGGACTGCAGACTTCAAAGAAGACTCATCTAGATTAAGTTCAGACACTCACCCACACAATCTCCAGTCTGCCACTCCAGGCACTGGCCATAGGGAAAAGAGATGACGTATGCAGTGGAGTCGACACAGCGTTGCACGCTGCCGCACCACATACACTCCATGGCCTGGCTGGTGCAGTTGGCACAGTTGGTGTGCAGCGAGCAAGGTTTCTTACAAGATGGACGGGTACTCTGATTGGGATTTCCTGGACAAAGAAACAACAGAAAAACAAAAAGACATGAAGAAACCTTTTCATCAGATGCAATATTTAGCAAGTATACTTGTGTGTTCAGTCTTCTCACCAGTAGCCTTTTCACAGATGAGCCCGTGGGCAGTAGCAGTGCATGGATTGGCCCTCAGTCCTGACACCTGTGGCTCCTCCAGGTAGGCACAGAAACCAGAGTCACTGGGCTCACCGGGCAGCCAATGCAGACTGCTGTTGGTGAAGGGAGACATATCCTCCCAACCCCAGTATGACACATTGATCTTCCTCAGACCCACCCAGGGAGACAGCCGCTGTGGAAAAACAGCAAAAGTCTAAACATATAAAAGGATGAAAAGCTATTAAAATGTAAGATAAAATTTCATAAGAGTGCCTCGTTTTTCTACTCCATCCTGCTATTTAAAAAAAAAAAAGGCTGCCTTCTGCATTTACACCTAGGAACCAAAGATGCTATTAAAAGTCTGCTGAGAATAATTTCACAGATATGATTACTTATTTGCCTTCAGGATTCAACTTTTAATGTAATGGGAAAATGATGTGGAAAGGCATGTCAAGGTTCTGTTTGGAACAAACAGCCGCGTTTCAACCCAGCAGACTGACAGGAAATGACATTCTCATGAATACAGCAGGCATGACCAAACTAAAATCATCAGTAGATGCCACAATTTTCTGTCACTGCAAGGAGAATACGTAGCCGTGAGGGATGAGAAGAAGCCAGTTTGCCCAAAACCGCATTTCCATTAAAGAGGCAGAAGCTCTAATTGTAATGTTGCTGTGAATATTTGGATTTCTCTCAGTGAACAAGTTTCTGCACCATATCGTAGGGTTAAAAAAAAAAAATAGAGCAGAGCAATAAATATGTAAGCTTAGAGCGACATCAGGAAAATTACTCAGATAAAAAGACAAAATAAATGCAGACCTGACTACGCAGTCAAGGTCTTTGATACTGTAAGTGCACATGATTCTTCTATCAGACAGAGAATCACAGAGGCTCTATTAGCCCTGCGTAAAGCAGGCAGAAGTGATGAGTGATTATCGCAGTCTGATTCATCAGGTGCGGCATCTCAGAAACAAAACTATGTACAAACCACACAGTCTGAGACAAGATGTTGGAAAACTATTTCACTATAATTGGCTGAAAGGTAAGAGAGCTAGAAGAATACTTGCAATCAGATAAAATAGAGCTGCAGAAAACTGATCAGGGCAAAATCATCTCAGAATCGATAACTCAGAGTTAGACAAAGGCTCCCCTGGCAGCTAAAAACGCACTTTTATTTTCACTCAGCTAAGCACCAAGGGGTAAACTGCAATTCTAGCACGCAATCTGGCCGGTTTGCTTTACGTGTACCTTGTCTTGTTGCTGGAGCTTCTTGAGCTCCTCGAGCACAAAGTCCACTTGTTTGGAGGTGGTCAGTGAGGCGATGTTGCCATTGAGGTTCTTGCAGTAATGCTGAGCGTTGTCGTAGCTCTCGCGGCTGGAGTTGATCCTCAAACAAGCATCACCCACCTGGCTCCAACCGTCACTGCACTGCTGAGCTGGAAGATCGAAAGAGCGTGTCGAGAAGGTAATGACACCGGGCCGAGAAAACATCGCTCTCCTCCAACTTTAACAGCGAAAACTACTTTGACAATATTTGTATTGTGTTGTAAGCTAAAAACTACATAATTAACTATGGAATAATATTAGTTAAGTACTGCTCAACAGGGGGAACCATAATCCAAGAAAAATGAAAACAGAGAACTTAGAAGGCATAACAAACCACAGGGGGCTAAAGATTTAGGGTTTAGCGTGTGTATGTGTTTGTGTTTGTGTGGATGTCACTGATTTTGTTTGAGCGTAATTTGCACCCATTTGCTCTGTGTGCATTTTGTTTGTGCAATCAGCAGCTCCCTTTCAGGAATCAAAAATCCACACCCACATGCACACACACAGGGATATTATTTTCAGCTCCCACTGCACTCCCCTTAGGCGACAGGGCTTGGTGAACTGAAAATTATGGATAAAGTGACAGCACTATCTCTTCAGATTCAGCCAGCGTCAACATCAACAACACAGTGGGTGGGTGTGGGGGGGTAGTTGGTGAGAGGTAAGCTAAATACACTGCCAGACCTCATAAACAACATTGGGATGACATCTTGAAAATACATCTCTGCAAATCCCTGATACCAGTTTTAAACCGTACAAGCAGCGGCAGAAGAAGTAAACTTGGTAAGGTGTCATTAATATCTGCTAAAATTTAATTAATCAAATAGGCTTCCCTTCAGGTCTGAATGTCAGTACTTATTTGACTCAGTAAACGCAACCACCAATGTGGCCTGTTCATGTTACAAGCGCTGATGAGTATTCACACTGATCAGCATCTCTACCTTAGGTTTAAGTTTTAGGACATATCTGCATTTATCTTGCATCTCCCCCACATGCTTGCCTGGAAATTCCTGAAAATCCTCTTCCATGCATGTGTGAAAACCAAATCTGAAAGCTTCTGTTTAATAAGGTGTCGTGTTCGTGTGCACGGAAAGCTCACCGGGCAAAGCGTGGCACTGCGAGTGATTCTGATCCCACTGACAGTTGAGATTCAATGAGCAGCTCTTGCAGTTGGCAAGCTTGCTGCACACCTGCTCGTTCCGCACAGGACACTCAGTGAAGTTCTTCACATTCTGCAGCGGCAGAGAAACGAATCAAGAGAGAAAGTGTCTTTTAATGAAAGAGCCACATGGACCTCCATATTAAAATGTCTAAAGTATTAGCATTCAATATAATCGTTACAGTCTGGTAAGAAAGACATTTTTGTTCTCTATAGACAGTTCCTCACTTGCCAGTTTGCCAACTAAACTTGCTATGGTTACTTCTGGTTCAAAATACCTAAAAAAAATCCTCATTATGCAGATTTAAGAAACCGACAGGTGACGTCATGGTAGCTGTGTCCATCTTTAATATACAGTCCGTGTGCACCGTTTTTTTCTACCTTAATCAATGACGTGATGTTTCTATGTAGTCCTGAATACCGCAAAATTATCATTCCAATGTCCTCAACTCACAAAACCTCTATTAAAAAGTGCATGTGTCCTTGTGTGCACGTTTGGCAGCTTCAGGGAGGTGAACACACGATCAGCAGTGCACTGCTGCCCCCTGTTGGAACACTTACAGAAGTACAGTTGCTAAAGGCTGAGATGCATTTCTTATCATCACACCACTGGCACCCCTTGGTGTTTGCTGTACAGCTGGCACAGTCTGAGAACCTGTAGCACCACTCGTCCACTGTAACTATAAATAGATGAGAGGGAGAGCGACAAGAGTGCATGAGTTAGTGTGTAAATACGGGCAAAATACAATTTCTGGAAAGAAGGCCGTTTCAACAACAAAAAATAAAGCACTGACGAGAATGTGAAAAAAGGCTGGAAAAGTTCTGCAGTATTTCTCACCAGCTTTAGGTGGACAAAATGGGGCAGGAGTCAGGCTGCCATTAGCCATTCTGACTTCCCAGGGGAGGCAACGGCCTCTGCTCCAGATGCAACGGACCCCTGGCCCAGCCTTCACGCAACCCTCCTCTGCCAAGAAGGCTTGGCAGCTCGGAGGTCGGTAAACAAGCACATCATTGAGCAGCACACTGGAGAAGCCCCCAAACACGTACATGGACCTGAGAAAGATGAAAGAAAACTGTGTAAAAAATGTATAAACTTAAGCCAACAAATTAAGATAAGCTGGGCTTTTTTTTTTAAATTATGGAGTATTTTCTGTTTTCTGGCATGCTTAAATTAATGAACATAATTATCTAATCTTTCTTCTTCTTTTTTTTAACCCTTATTTTATTACATTGTTAACGCTGTGATATTGAACAGTTCTTTATTATCTAAACAGTTTTTCAAATTTATGGTCAGAAATTAAGCTTTCAATGCTCACAAAGAGACCAAGTAATCTAAACTACAGATAAATTAGTGCTGGGACCAGACTGGAATATATTAGATTAAACCACTGGGCAAAACTGGGTATTTTTCTATGAAACAAAACATGATTATGCCACAGAGCATTCAAACCTGATTTCACAATCAATCTGGGTGATCTAGATGGAAATTCCAATGGAAACACTCACCCATTGCTAACCACAGCAGAGTGACCGAAGCGGTTGACATCCCTGTGCAGGTCTGGCTTGGGCAGAAGCGTCCACTCATCACAGGCTGAGAAAAACAAGATGTACATGACTGTTTTGGATTTGCTCTGTGATTCACATTTAACAAAGTGGATGGATCTGATTGTGCTTCTGATTTTACGTGAAACAGAGAGGTACATTTAAAAATAAATAAATAAAGCACTATTTAACAACAACAGGATTCTTACCGATGTCGTAGGCGAGGAAGTCAGCAGAGAAGCATTTGGCCCCGTTGCTGAGGGATGTGTCGTTGTGCGTGTTGCCTCCAAAAACGAGCAGCGTGCCGCTGAGGAGCACAGCTGAATGCAAGTACCGTGGAAAGCCGCTTTCTCTCAGAATGAACCTGGAGCATGTGCATGACAAGCGTGTCAAGGACAACTGTGCCAAGGAGATGTGCAACTCCCGCCGTGTCACATGTAGTCTGGAATGAATAATGAAACAACGAGAGCAGCATGACTGTGTGGATTTACCATGTCCGCGTGTTCACGTCGTATCGGTAGAGGTCATCGACGAGGCCGTATTTGTTGGCAGGCAGAGCTTTATAGCCGCCATGAACGTAGATGCTGCCACTGCCGCTGTCGTACGTGCTGCTGTGGCCGTAGCCTCCCTGGGGAATGGCACCTTTGGTCCCAGGCACCAACCACGTGTTGGACCCTAACAAGAAAAAATATGAAAAAAAAATTATACTATTTGTTCCCTCCTCGTGGAATACAAGCAGACAGCTGTGTTCTTGTATACTGATATATATATATATATTGATGTATACTTCAAACACAGACTTTCAGGGATGGTTTACGTAGCTGCTGTTTATACTTTATTGTTTTTTACTGAAAAAAAAGACAAAAAAATAGGATACTTTGACTCTGCTATCCAAAAATTCACTCATGAAATATGGTGTTCTTGGATTCACAAAGTATTTGCTGGCAGGTTTTAAATAAAAAAAAATAGATTCCAAAGAAGTCTACAATTATGAGTGGGTACCATCCATTGCCGTTTGGAACCACAGCCATACTGGGTTTGCTTGCCAGGGCTTTTAAATTTATCTCCGTGCTAATGGAAAGCTATAGAGAGCTGATAGAGAAGCAGAAACAAAATGTGCGAGTCTGCACTTGAAAGCTGTGACTCACTCAGGTTGTACTCCTGAACATTGCTGATATAGCTGTAGATAGGGGAGTAGCCAAAGATGACAAGCATGATAGTCTCGCCGCTGTCCAGCGGGACGCAGTGTGCCGAGTGTCCTTCCACAGCGTACATCTGAGCTTGGGCCGGCGAGCCGACCACAGGGTTTCTCCGCTGCCATGTCCGATTAGGAACATTGAAGACCCACAGCTCGTCCGTCACGTTTTCCCAACCGGCTTCCAGTTTTCCACCAAACATGTAGATATCATCCTAAACACAGGACGGCATTTGTTTTTTAGTAAGCTAAAAGGATGTACTCATATCTAAACGTGCCATAAATGTGCCTCTAGGACAAGCCTGCGTTTGCTTTAAGCTCCATACTTTTAAGTTGTTCTCTTGCTGTTTTTTTAAAACAGTTCTGTGTTTGGAGTATTTTACAACATTCAGTTATTCAAAGAAATAAGCTGTTCCTGTTTGAGAGTAACCGTTTCTTTTCTGAAACCACATTTAATTGCTTTTTTTCCCCCCCACTTCTCCCAAATCCTTCTCCCTCCCAGTCACTGTTGTGGTTTTCTAAATCTGTGTGTGTTTACCTGACAGGCAGCAAGTGAGTGGCCGTATCTTGGCACGGGGCCACTATTGATGGGAACTGTGTTCCAAATGCCACTCTCGAGGTTGTAGCTGCAGAGTAAAGAAACAGAATTTTACACTTTAAATGCGCCTCTGACACACTGAAGAGAGTGAAAAAAAAAAGCCCTACGCATATTCACTTTTAGTCCCACTGTGGCTTCGTAACAGGCCTGCAGCGATTCATCGATCAATAACGCTATGATAAAAAAAATCCTGAAGTTTAATTTTTCCTCTTTGATGCTTAGTTTAAATTCTGTAGCGCTCCGCCGTGTTTCACCCACATAGACCTGCGGTAGAAACGCATCTAGGAGCATGCGTGTGAATACAAAATTATGACAGCATGAAGCCCAGGCTGGCCCGCGGTTTTAAACAAAAAGACTGATAACAGCAGCACTGAAGATGATGCTGTTACGGTTTAACGTGGAAGCCGGAGTCTGTCTACATCCCGTGAGGAGTGAAGAGGCGGAGCTCTCACTGAGATTGTGAGCTCAGGTGGAATAAAACATTTTTAGTGCGCTTGTTCCTGCAATCACCATCAAAAGCTGGCTGAAATCCTTCATCAAACCACCTGATCAACAACTTCCCATGAGAAAAAAAGCAAACTTTGTAGCTGCTCCACCCACTGCAGTTTATTTTACACAACAATGTACAATAAAGCTACAGCCATATGTTCAGATTTGCAGATGAACTATTAACTTAGTCTGATGCAATTAAATTAAGCAGGTCGCTGAAGGATGACGGCAGCCTTCCCACTTTATATCGCAGAGATACCTGCAGCAAGCAGGGGTGAATCTAAAGGGGGGCTTGGGGTGTACTAGACCATTTTTATTTCAAGGCTCTCATTATATTATTTTTCAGACTTAACAATATCTTATATTATTTTATTTTAACTGCATTGTATTATTATTTAAAAATGTAAAAATACAAGTTTACAATAAAAATGTACAAGGTAAAACTCTGAGCCACATGAATTATTCAAATCTACACTATGAAACTACACAGGAAACAAAACTGTGAAAACTTTTTTTTTTGCTTCCTTCTAATGTAATAAAGCCCTCTAAGAAGATTGAGAAAGGAGAATTTTATTTTATGCCTTAATTTAGATTGCATGTTTACTCTTTGCTATTTGACTTGACTGAATTTGGCAATTTAAGAAAATGTTTTTTTAAAAAGTAAAATGTAATATGCACATGATTACTACTGATATTTTCTTATACAAGTTTACCTCAAGGTCTTCAGATTTAATCGAGCTAAACAAAAAGCTAGCTTTTCATGCAAAAAAGCACCGCTGTAGTCTAGAAGCAACAAAAAGTGGTTTCGTTATGCTAAAAATCTAGCAGGCTGACGAATGCATACATTACTGTCGGCTTCCATTTACATCCAAAATAAATAAATAAAAGAACACCTGGTCACATCATCACACATTAGTAATTTAAACAAGGTAGTCCAGGAGCAACAGGAATCATAACACCTGGTGATGAACAAACACTGAGCAGATGGTGAGAGCTTGTCTGAGCAACAAAGATGAACCATCAGCTAAACTACAAAAGAACTCTGAGCGTGTGCCATATTTCTCAGTTTTTACAGAAGTAGTCCCAAAGAAATTTAAGACGCTGGAGCTGGAGAGGAAAACCTCAGAAGAAGATTTATGGATTTAGCGAAGGAGGACATGCAGAGAGTTGGTGGGACAGAGGAGGAGGCCGCTAGGGAGAGGGAGGAAGATGATCTGCTGTGGCAAAAGAAAAAGAAATCCCAAAGAAATCTGAGTAGGTATTTTTTTTTCCTGTGCCAAGTACAGCACATACACAACAATCTGAGGAAAGACATAACACTTTAAAAGTAGACGGGGTAAAATGAATAAATGCATAAAAAGCAAATAGAATATGAGTACTTTCATTTTAACTGCAAACCTTTTACATGCTAAACCAGCATACAGACACCTAAACCGCAGTCACCACTTGATAATTTCAAGCGACTTCTGCATAACTGGGACGAAACACACTGCAGCTGTTCTCAATAAGAAGCTGGTGAAGAAAGTATAAGATTTTCTCTAACGTCTTAGAGTGAAGGGGAATAACTAAAACAGAGCAGCAGTGATCCACAGCATAATCTTAGCGAGGCAGAGGCATAAAGTAGTACCCCTTGACACCCCTGCGTTCAGCAAACTCTTCCACACCGCCATCCAAGTACTTTAAATATTAAATTCTCATTTGGGGCTTCGTGAAAGCAGCACATACACCATCACAACGTTTGTCGCTGACACCTTAACTCTCATCTGCAATTTTTGTCAGGAAATAAAAAGGGAATCTTTAGCCAATCTTAGCCATTCACTGTGTGTGTGAGCAAAAACCTAAGTAAGCAATGGTGGGTTTTTTTTCTATTCAGAAACACATCAACATCATACAAAGTGAGAATGCTGCTCGGGGAAAAACCTCTACTTACTTAAGAATCATCTGGAATGAGCTGTAGTTGAAAGTGTATCCCCCCACCACCCACATGACCTTTTCTTGCACCACAGCCATATGGGAGGCTCTGGCGAGTGATGTGCCGAAGGGCTTGACACTGGGGAGGACCCAGAAAGATTCTGTTGATGGTACGGTCAGCGAACAGTCTGGGCCTGCAAGGACATACGGGACAGCAGCAAAAGCAAAGAAATTATAAGCTCAGGACAACAAAAAAAAAAAAAAACAAA